>JAOWBB010007627.1:0-110373 GCA_028565995.1 Ricinus marginatus
TTTTTTGTTGCAAATCCAATTTCAGTTAAAGTTTATAAATATTATTCAAATTTAATTGTTACTATTTTATATGATATATTTGCAATCACAAATTCTAACATAAATGTTAATATCATTAAAAGTTCAATATAAATATAATTTTTTAAGCTAATTTAATCTCAGGAAAAATTTTTTAAAAAATTGAGCTTTTAAAATTACAAACTTGAATAAAAAAATTTATAATTCTGTGATATCTTAATTTAGTCTTGGGATTTCAGTTACAACTATGGCAAGATGAATTATTTTAATGTAAATATTGGGTTTTGTTGCTTGGTTTGTTATTAAAAATATCTTGTATACTTTTATCTGCTTCTTATGTTTTATATCAAATTAAGTTTAATACTAATTAGTTATAACCAAGGCTTTTAAATACAGTAAAGTTTTTTGTGAATGTGTTCAAGTTCTTTTGATTTAGTAAAATTTTATAACACATTTTATTATATGTTAAAATAATTTTATCAAATTCTGTATGAAATTAGTATTTATATTGCTATCCATTAAAATATTCAGTTTAAGTGATTTAAATTTGTTTTGAAACATCTAAAAAACTGTTCTTTACTGAATCTACTTTGAATCAAGAACTTAAAAATACAATTTCAATGTTAAATTGATGTATAAATTTAAGAACAATGTGAATTGTATTAAAATTATAGTTTATCTTAAAAGGTAAAATTGCTTTTTTTTAAAGATTTTTAATTTTCTGAAACAAAACTTATCATAAAAGGAAGTGATATATTTAGTTTAAAAGAACTTAGTGATATTTAACTGAGACAGCAAATTCTTTCTTCCTATTATTATGTCAACTAAAAATTTTAAAACTTTATACACTTGTGCAACCCTGCTCAATGCTGATTCTGTAGAATGGTGCCCAATTTTTCCTTTTCAAAATTATTTTGTTTGTGGAACATACCATCTTAATGAAAAAACATCTGATAATTCTAGTAACAGTAGAAAAAGAGAGGGCACCATTTTACTTTTCAATGTGATGAAACATGAATTAGAAAAAAAATCATGTATACACACATCTGCTATTTTGGACTTGAAATGGTGTCCTTATATTATATCAGAAAATATTGTATTGGGTGCAGCAAATGCTGATGGTCAGATATGTGTGTTTTATCTATCTGATGGAGCTTTAAAATTTGTGACTAAATATTCTTTGAACAATGGTGATGAAGAGTATTTAATACTCTCCCTGGATTGGTCAAAAAATTCAGGAAATACCGCAATTAGTGCAAGCGATTCAAGAGGATACATTACAACATGGAAATTTTTTAACGGGAATTTGCATATTTTATGTAGATGGAAAGCTCATTCTTTGGAAGCTTGGATAGTATGCTTTGATTCATTCAATTCTGAAATTGTTTTCACAGGTTAGTTATGATCATTGTTTTATGACTTCAATATTTGCTATTTCTGTAAATATAATTTCTACTCAACTCACAAAGTAAAACTATATGATTTAAGTGAAATTCCTATAATGAAAACCAAAAATTTTTTTTCTGATATGATTAAATTTTTTAGTAATTTTACATGTTTTTGTTGCAGGAGGAGATGATTGCAAATTAAATGTTTGGGACACTAGAGACAAAAAGATAACCCAAATAGCAAGATCTAACAAGCATTGTGCGGGGGTGACAGCACTGAATTATCATCCTTCAAAACAATATTGTTTAGCTAGCGGAAGCTACGATGAAAATATTTTAGTTTGGGACACAAGGAACTGGAAGCGACCACTTTGTATCAATTCAGCCGATGGGGGATTATGGCGATTGAAATGGCAACCAAATACTGATTTTAATTACCTTTTAGCAGCTTGCATATATGGTGGATTTGAAATTCTCGATCCGTATAAATCTGAGGTTCTTGGACGATATAAAGAACATGAAAGTCTCGCCTATGGTGCTGATTGGTGTCATTTGCTGGAAGATAATAATTTTGGTGCGTCTGGCCAATTTTTAATAGCCACTTGTTCATTTTACGATCAGAAATTATGTGTTTCGCTTTGGGATAAAAATAAAGATTTTGTATCAGAAATTTCTGAATAAATATAATTCAACAGATTGTTTGAAATAAAATCTTTTACCATTAGTAGAATTTTTTTATCGAATGTTTTATGTTTGTATATATGCTTTTGAAAAAGACAGGTCCTGATTACAAAATGCCTAGGCCTAAATAAATAAATTAGAATTCTTACATGTAGGCTTTTGCAGTCTCTACATATTGATGTCTTATTCACATAATTTTTGGTTTTTAACAACCGCTCAGAAGATTCGAAACAGCATCAATTTCAGAATAAGATACCAATATATCGGTCCATCTCTCATTCATCACTTGTGCCAAATACACAAGTTTCCTACCCTTTCTAAAGTGGTTTCCAACCCTTATACTGGAAACCCTTATGTAGAATCTTACCCTCAAGCTTTTCTTTGTGTATCATATATGATTTCGCCAGTATACAAGATCAGCATCACTTCCAAGCGCCACCATTTTCCACCTAATATCTTCTTTAAAATTTTTTAAATTCTTCATTAATATCCATTCCCAAATTACTTTAATTTTACACATTTCCTGATCAACTTTTGACGTCGAATCCCTGTTCTCGTTTAAACATAGATGCTTGAACTTTTTACTTTCTATTTCTCACTTAAGATTATTTTAGTTATTTCGTTGCTATCTCTCATTTGATGATTTTTTTTTATTGGAATCATTTTTTATCTAAACGTAAAATTTTGTATAAACAACCTATGTCGTAAAAACAGATAATCTTAGTTTTATTCCTCGGTTAGTTTATGAAACTCTGAACATAAAATTCTCTGACTGTAGATGACAGTTTCGTCATTTAGATCCACTACTAATTTTTTCTAATATCTTTAACCACTTCATTTTCCATCCGAATATACAGTTTATCACAGAAATTGAAAATTTCCAACTTCTCTTAATAGCTGAACACTATAGAGAAGACAAAAAGTTCAGTTGATTATAAATAAATAACAAATACGGATTCAAGTATTGCAACGTCTGGCTGAGAAGATAAGTGAGAAAAACTTTATAGATTCAAGAGGCAAGTACAGCCAGATCTGTAACAATCTTGCCCTTAACAGTGTTGTTAAAGCTATGCTTCATAGTGATGATATGGCTATGGTGGATTTTCAGTTTTCAAAGGATGACATGCTTGCAATTTTTAATCCCACGGGAAATAATGGTGGCAACACCAACAAATCTGTCGTTCCCGTTCACTAAGTCGTTGCAATTAAGATCAACGCACTCCTATTATATAGTATGTGGCTTCTTTTGATCTCCCAAAGTGAGTAGCCGATACTCATAACATGGTTTATAGCCATAATTATAAGAAACAACAAATATCTTTGTACTTCTTTATTAATTAATAAATCTGAATTTAAAATATAACGATTTCAAGTTTAAAAACAAATTTCGCTTCTAAAACTTTAATGATCCTATATAAATGAATAAGAAAAAAAAAACCGCCTTTCCTGCCAGAACTCGATTACTGTTAAAACACGAGAATTCGAATCGAAACTGCGTTTCGAGTGTTTGTATTACAGACGCAGTTCGCTATCGTAAGTGAATTATGAAAATAAGATTAATGATCATGGTAAAATCAAGCTTTATATTTCCATGTCAAAATTTTTAGAAGATTTTTCGATTGATTCTTCTGAATAAATGATATGTATTTTAAAATTAAAATGGATTTCGGAAACTATCGTTTTGTCGAAAGATGCGTCACATGCGATGCATAAACTGAACTCACGGAAACCTATTCAGCTATTTCCGTAAATGAAAATATGAAATTAATGAAAATTTCTATTTTTCGTCTTAAATTTCAAAAATTTAGTATAAATTATTTTGTGTGCCTCAGGTGTTCTTAAAATTATTTAATAATTTACATGTATATTCTGTCGATTGATGAGATGCCGCAAAATATGGTTGAACATTTTATATTTGAAATTATATTTATAAAGATTACATATAAAAACTGGTTAAATTTTTAAAAGTAATTCTTTTAAAATCCGATAACTTAAAAGAATATTATCAATATTTTGAAATATTTTACAAAAAAACGGAATGCTTATATGGTAGGTACTTAATTTTCTTATTTGCAAAAATGTATGCTACATTTTATAAATTCGAAATAACTTTTTGAAATTCAATTAATATTTTCATTTAGATAAGCAATAATGGACGCTAATACCGATTTTACAAGGAACCAGACATTAAACAAAAATGCTTTTGACATCAATCATGAAGAGCTCAATTATAATAATGGTGTTGCAAATTTAGTAAAGCCCATAAAGAGTATTACTTTTAAAACGTATGAAGATAGCTGCGAGATGTTCAATCTTGAAGAAAATGAATTTCCAAGTTCAAATGAAGTCAATATGATGTCTCAAAATTTAACTAGTATTCCAACTGAAATTATTAATTTGAAACATCTAAAAGCACTTTATGTTAGCAGAAATTTTATTAAAAGTTTGCCTAAAAATATAAGAAAACTAGAAAATTTAGTTTTCTTAGATTTATCTTATAATCAGCTCCATTGTCTTCCACATACTCTATCAGAAATAGTTCAATTAAGATATTTAAATATTTCTCATAACAATTTTACTGTTGTGCCTTCTGCTCTCTATGAAGGCTTACAATTTTTAAGGATTTTAAATTTGTGTTTTAATGAGATAAAACATTTTGAGATACCTCCTCTTTGCATCAACAGTATTATGAGCTTGAATTTAAGTCACAACCAAATGAAAAATATTCCAAAATGGATATTTCAAGCAGATTGCAAAATAGAAAATGTTGATATCAGCTATAATTCCTTAACTGATGTTGATATTTACTTTTTAAGTACAAATGTTCTTTTGAAGTTAGTCACAAATCTTCAGACACTGAATCTTCAGAATTGCAGTTTGATTAGTGAAAATTTGAACTTTATTTCTAACATTAAAAGTTTAAAAACATTAAGATTGAACAATCATGATGTTATAAAAAATAAATCTAGGAATTTTTTTAAACATTTAAATATGAACGTTTTTGAAAACTGTTCTAATTTAAAAATTCTAATGTTGAGCGATGTTGGGCTTCCTTATCTTCCCCCCAATTTTGGTGATCAGGTCAAATTCATTGAATATTTGGACCTTGAAAACAATTTTTTGTCATGGTTACCTGACAGCTTTTGTGAATTGTACTTTCTTAAAGTCTGCAGATTGAGTTCTAATTTAATTTTTTGCTTGCCTGAAAAATTTGGAAATCTAATTAATTTGAAAGAAATCTATTTGAATAATAACAAATTTTCAGAAGTACCTGTTAGTTTAAAAAATTTAATAAATTTAGAGTATATTGATTTTTATTTCAATAAATTGGAATATTTTGATCCAAATATGATTAACATGACTTCATTAAAAGGAATTGATTTGGAACACAATTTTATAAATTACCTTCAACTGTGTGGAAATGAACAGAAATATGAACAATTCATTTCAAAATATACGAGTTTAAAAGAACACTATAGGCAGCAAATATTAGAAGAACGTATTGATTTACAAGTAACTGAAGACAATGATGCTGAAGTAGTTGAAACTTATTCTACAACTTCTGAAAGTGGATCAGAAGATATCTCAGTAAATAACGATACAAGAATCAGAAGCTCGTCAGATCTAGAAAACTGGGATGGTGACACTGCAAATCCTTTATGCTTTGAAGATAGTGAATTTGATCCAAATGGTAACATATTCATTATTTGTTTTTTGAATTTTGTATTATATTTACCATTATTAATTATTCATGGATTTTTATTCTAATTTTAGTGAATTATGAACCAGATTTCAAAATTAAAAACAAAAAAACAAGCATTTTTAGTAGTAATTTCTGTCCAGCTGATAGTCATTTTCCTCCTGTAATGAAGCAATTCATGAGATCAAGTAAAACTGAAGATACAATTGTAGAAGGTCAATATGATTTAGACTGAAATAATTCAAGGATGAAAATCATTTTTATTTGAGGAGTATCTTCAATTTTATTTTATAATTTCAAAATACATTTAAAAGTGCTTATAAATAATCCTGAATGGTATGACGTTTATAAAGTGCATGCTTTTTATAATTTCTTAATAAGTCTTTAAAGAAGTCTAAATTCTGTTACAAAAATAGTTTTTTTTATTAAATTTATGGTTCGAAACATGATTAAATTTAAAAAGTTGTTCAATGAAATAAAATGAAAATTTATTGAAAATTGTTTAATAACGAATTTGTTTTGTTTTAATAACGCACAGAAGCAACTGTGAACTTGAATTTTCTTTCAAATGTTCTATCATATTAAAAATTTTAGTTATTCTTTTTTTATATTCTATGTAATTTTTTAAAAATTTTCTTGTGCAGGAACAATAAACAAGGAATTCCTGGGATATAAAAATTCTCTCATAGTTTTATAGTTTTATAGTCTTATCTATAATATTTATTAAATTTTATTTAATGTAACATAGTGATATGACAATTTATGAATTTTTTTCAATCAAAATTTTAGTAAAATATTTACTAAAATTCCAGTTATATTTTTAGTCTTTTTATTCAGTTTTGAGGAAAATTCACATCATTGAGGATTATGGAATATGATTTAATTCATTTGAATTGTGTTAATCAAGAATTGAATCATAAAGAAAAAAATATTTTTTTCATTTTATTTGTGTGCACTAATTAACCAATAATTTTGTTGTAAATTGTGGATATTCAAATTTACTTTAGAATGCATGATAATTTTAAAGTAGTTTAAATGGTTTATTATTAATAAATGGTAAAATTTTACTTATAGAATACAAATCCATCCAAAATATAATTCTGCTTAAAATACTGAGAGTCAGTAATGTTATTGGATTTAAAAAGAAAAATTTTTTTATTATTGTTTGAATAAAAGACAACAAACGCCAATCTTTATAGTGATTGGTTTTAGACCTCCATTTCGTCTGTTTCTCACGAAATATCAAGCATTTTTTATTTTTATGTAATATGTGATGCTTTTTTTTTAAAGTTATCCATACTTTTTTGAATGAGAACTTGTCACTGACATATGATCGCTATCTTATGCCTTATTTTGACGTTGATCTATTTACTGTTAAATGTTATTATTACAAACAGTCTTGATGTAGGGGTTGCATCAAGTTTCCTGCTACGCATCCATTTATTTTATCTCTTATTTTCACGCATTGTCCTCCGATTCGCTTTTCCTGAAATTAAAGCAATGCTCTTTAGTAAAATAAAATTTCCCTCAATGATAATGGACATATTAAAAATAAAGCAAGGTAATTTTTTTGAATAATTGATTTCAGTTCAATGTGCTTTTAAGTAAACTTCCACTTTTTTATCAAAATTAGTATTATTATTATTATTATCATTACGAAATTATAAATATTAATGAAATACTAAAAATTATGTTTTCAAATATATTAATTGTTTTTAATAAATTTAATCAACAAATGCATTTTAAGTAATCTTAAGAATAGGGCAATTATGTTCAACGATGTAAATTTCTTTTTAAGCAATAACATAATAAAATAATCTAAATTTTCCATGACAACAAATCCGTTCGTCATTATCGCAAATACATTATAATGAGAGAAAGTCTTATTACTGTTCAATAACGACTTAAATACCAACCTCTTGCACTATAATAAAACAATCATGATATTCGGGCCGGCCTATGTAGTTTCCCGCTTCGACGGTCCTGCCGGCTTCCTAAAAAATTAAAATTGATACCATATTTTAATTCACGTAAATTGTTCTAGTTGGAAAAATTTTTTTAAATTGACATAAAATAATTTTACTACTGGACAGGAAAAGAAGATTAATTTTTTAATTATTTTTAAGTAAATTTTAAAATAATTTAATCCTGTAAATATTAGTAGAGCATATACTTAAACAAGATATTTACATAAATGTTTTCTTTTTCATTTTAATTTAAAAGGGAATTAATTAAGCGAATTGAAATTTAAAAATGTAAATAGGATATTTTGCGCTGCATTTTAAATTATTGAACACAAACGAAATTAAACTTTCTCATTTTTATATTTTTATAAATATATCTATAACAATTTTATATATTTTATATCTATAGTACATAGGCTATATCCTTGTATTATACAATACACAGGAATAAAATTTTTTCAAAAATGAGGAATGTTTTTCGTTGTTTTTTATTATTTTTTTTTTTTGAAAATCATTCTTTGTAACATTTGCAAATTTAATGTATGAATTTTCCATGAAAACCAATCAATAAAAGGTTTTTTATTTATATACTGAAGTAATGATTAAGATAAGTTTTGTGAATGCAAAATTTCATTTAAAATTTTAAATTAACAAGAAACATTAAGTAATGTTATAAAGAATTTCTTTGTAGAATAATTTTGTGATTCTTACATATAAAAAATATATAAAAATCTTACGTTGTCGTTCATAAAGTACCTGCCCCTGCTGTCTCCTAAGCATGGCAAAATATTAGTGACAGCAATAAATATCACAAGGCAAAGGGTTCTGGATGAGTGAAAATACTTCCTAAAATTTACGGAAAATTTATTTTTATTAGCTATTTTTTTTTTCGATGCTTGAAATATGTCGACATCATGTCCGATTAATAATTCAAAATAAACGTGAATAAAAAACTGTTAGAATCGAGGTTTACCATTAATGGTATTTGATAATAATTATCTAAACAAAGATAAGTGAAAAAAATCGCAAAAACAACGTATGCACCTAAAAGAATTTATATCATTCATCATATTCGACAAAAACAATTCAACGAATAAGTTAATGCCTGTCAATCGGTTTTTACAGTCGTTGAAGTCGTGGACGATACTTCACCTTTTAATATTAAAATAATTTTTAGCCTCCGGTTACGTAATGAAAATTAATGAAATTAACAATTTTCAAAAATTGATCAATTAGATAAGAAGGAACAAAAATTGATTTATTTCACTTACATGATTAAGTAGAAGTATGTGCGGAGTTTACGTAATTGAAATAAGTCCGATATTAAAGCTCTAATATCAAGATCACAGTTTCTTTTTAAGAAAAAAGCATCGGAGTTATTTTTAATAATGTCAGCATTAAACTCGATTATTTCCGATTTAATGTTCACCGAACTCTTTTGACAACTAATTCACTATCAAAGATTTCCCTTCGTTTTTTTGTTTGGCAGTTAAGAAGTAAACTGAACAGTCGTTGAAAGACAATTAATAAGATTAATATGAAATATTAGAAGCCCGGTCGTTTTTGATGAGGGTGTAAAACTGAATTCGCAGTGGCGAATCAAACGGATTATTCGATTGGAACGTTTCACGCACTCCTTGCAGTCGCGATGGAATGTTTTCCGTGTCTCCAGTGGTGTAAATCAAATTTTAATTGATGGAAATATGGAATGCGAGGTAATTTTTCCAAAAACAAACATTAATCGCGTCGCTGTCGCAACTTTAAAAAAGGTTCTCGTAGATTTTTACATGAAACGTGATAAAAAAAAAAAAAACAAAAAAAGTACGTCACATACGTAAAAAGGCAAATCGCGGCGCATATGATACATTTCAAAAGAGCGAAATATTTATGTCTGACATAAAAAAAAATCATTAACGATCCCATAAAACGGGAATTTACGGCAATTTTTACCTTCCAATCTTTCAATTTCCAAACTTGACGGATTAATTTTAGCGGGGGATCTTCACTAAATCGTCCCCGAATTTAAAATGGTGCAACGTGTTGTGCACTTTTGACGATTGCGGAACCGAAAAGTGCAACAGCCTGACGCTGCCGACTATCCGGGATTGCCAGGGGGCATCTTATACGTCGAACGAATCCGCTTTCGGAGCGTGCGAACGGGCGGAAAATTATCTGCGAAAGCTGCTCCTTCGTCTTTCCGAACGAAATAAGTTTTCATTTAAAATATAAACCGGTGAAAAGCTCGAGACCGGCTCCGCCGTCGCAGGCTGAAAGAAAAATTTCTGCGACGGGTACGAAATTCAAACGAGCCGTCGGGAGCGTCCATTTCTCTTCATAAGGACGCCAGGCAGTGGCGTCCCAGGGAAAGGGAAACGCCGAAAGCGCCCACGTGAAGGTTGAGCCGAATCTTTCCGTATTGCATTAATGGACGAGGCTTTTCTCGACTCAGCTCAACACGGAGGAGCCACCTACGTTAAAAATCGCCTATAATAGCAATTAATCAGTTTTATTGCAGGAGTCAGACCGCTGAATTATGCGACGCAATTTACAACGAAAATCTAATTTAGCTTTCGAACCAAGCTTTTTTTTTTCTTTTTTTTTCCTATTTTCCTTTTTTCCCGTCGTTCCGATGGACGAACTTTTCCGCAGCCGAAATTAAAATTTCGAGCATCGCGAACTTCGCCATCATCGCTTTGCACTTCGCCTGCGACAGAGGAGGCAAAGTGCCGGACACCCGGGCAAATGAGGTTTCGAAGAGCTTTTTCGACGGTATGAAAGAACAATTTTAAAAGGTTAACAAGCTCGTAATTTGAAATGGAAACGAACGAGAAATTTTCTAAATTTTCCCGTTTGCGAGGTGAAGTGGGAGTAGACCGGGGTCAGACCCGAATGACATGTTTCCTTAGGTCATTTAACTCTGTGAAAAAAGCTCATAACTTGATTTTTCTGATATGAAATAAGTCTAAAAACTGAAAATTCCGTTTTTCTTTTGTGTTAATCCCAGCGGAATAAATGAATGAAATTAGATACGTATATTTTTTTATTTTGCTCATTATGTGATTTGTGGCATTTTCAGGTTTTCTGATGATGACTTGGAAACGTGATCCATTTACCTCTCAACAGTTGGGCTAAACCGATTTTAGCTGAATGTACGTAAATAAAAATATTTAAATATAAAATACGGGACTGATTTTTTTTTCTTCTTATACGTCTCACAAAATGCGATCGTTAAAAATAAAAAAAAGTTTTCAAAATAATTTTTATCCATCTAAAAAGTTTCGTAGTATTTTTTATCAAACTGAGGAAAATAAAAGTTTTTGTCATCCATGCAAAAAATTCTAGATATATACTACTAGTGGGCTTTAGCCTGATTGTTACCGAAATTCACATCCGAACAAATTAGAGAATTGTATATTGCAACATAATTATAAAATTCTTTTATTTATAACAATAAAAATAATTGCTGAAAATGAATTATACATATATATATATAAAATTGAAAAAAGTTAATTGTACAATAGAAAAGGGAATTATTATCTTCTTTATACATATAAATATACAAAAAAAATTCTTTAATAAGAACTTTAATAAGTTTTGTGCTAAATCGTTGGGTTTTAGGATCTACAGATTTATTAATAAACCTCAAAATCTCATCTGTAATTAATATTAAGTTTTAGCTTTTGATTCATAATTGTAATGTGATTTTGAAATTTAATTTTTTCACGAGTGTTAATTAAGCTTTAACGGTTGAATTTGAGGTAACAACTCTAAATTCGCCACTGTTTAGAATTATAAATTTATTTTGATTAAACCCGTGGAAAATTTTTGAATCGGAAAGCGAAAATTTTCTACCGTCTAAGAAGGAAGAACGCAGGCACCGGCGCCATGCGTCTTTTCTTATATGCAAAACTTTCAGTGATCCTCGCCACTTGCTTTGCCCTTGTGGATTTTCGAATGTTTTACGACAGCACATCGAAGGTGTGAGTATGTTTTTATTTTTCTCTCATATGGATCAGAGGGTAAAATGTCTCCACTCGAAAAACGATAGAAATTGACAACAATAAAAGCAATAAAAAATTGATTTTTCTATTTACATATGTAATTCAAAAAGCATTTGATATATGGTCAATGCAGGCAGGAAGTCAAACTCAGGAAGAGCTTTAATTGTGTACAGTGCACTATATTTGTAGCGAATTGCTTATTTATTGCTGAAGCAGGCACAATTTGGCGAATGACGAGTTCATTGATAAAAATTTCCTCGTAAATGAAAATGTTTTGACCCGCAAAATTCTCAAAACTGTGTAGAAAGCTTTTCCGATGTTATTTAAGCTTGGTTTTTATTAGCTAATCGAATAAAAAAAATACCTTTAATCTGTCTGGAGTTGAACATTCTATTCCCAGGTGGAAGGAGCTGGAAATTAGGCACCTTTTGAACGTTCTGCTGCGAGGCCTGAACTACGTTGAGAATCATGGGGAAGCTAAAACTCCGGACATGGCACTCGGCGTTTTCCTTGTTAAGGGAAATCTCCGCTGGATTGTGGAAAATTTAAAGGAAAATTCGGACATAGGGAAACATTTTTCATC
The DNA here is from genome assembly GCA_028565995.1 of Ricinus marginatus. Lineage (NCBI taxonomy): Eukaryota > Metazoa > Arthropoda > Insecta > Psocodea > Ricinidae > Ricinus > Ricinus marginatus. Next base: position 12,336 of record JAOWBB010007627.1, read on the forward strand.
GGAAATTAAGCAAATGTCATACATGTGCGACGTTATATTTTCTGATTTTTTAAAAAATTCGATACGAAGCGCGAAGATTTGTAATTTTATACTCTTTATGTACATTATTATACAGATAAAGCCTTCTTGTATAACAACATTGTTTTAATACTATCTACTTTTTGCTTTCCTATGCTTCTTGACTTTCCATTCTTTAATAATTTATGTGATCTTTTATTTTTTACACCTAGAATTCTCTAGTATCTGAAATCTCTATCTCTGGATTAATTACATTTGCGTTTGCTTTTTTGCATGATTTACGCTTTTAATATTCCCTTAAATTATACTTCATATTAGCACAAATATATCTTCATTGATTTCAATTTTCAGAACAAGAAAAACTTTTTTATTTTGTTTATTTCGCAAATCAATAAGTTTGCTTTGAATTAAATAGATGTTTTATTTACAGCACCACAACTGAAATATCATTTCGACGTAAGCTCGGCGGAAGATTTAAAATACGAAGATATGAATGAAGAATATGATGAAAATTTTCAACTGCCCGACTTCGGAAATTGCTCGTTTGATACATATCTTATGTATGTGAAGAAATGAAAACACAGTAAAATTTTTTGATTTGCATGAAATTTTTCTTAACAATATTATTCCCGATCAGTAATGTATGGAATTATGATGAAAAGTAACTTGTATATATCTCAACACTGTCCTAATAATATCCTATTTGGAAAATATATGATTTGATGTGTTACGATACAGTTCAGGCCAAGAAGCTTTGGATTGAAATAAAATAAGTAATTATCTTCTGCATTAGAAATATTTAGCATATTTTTTCTTCATTCTCTAGGAACGGGACTCCGAATGATTCAGATTCTTGCATTTTGGAACTTATCGAAAACTCCTGCAATATTTCAGGTGAATGTTGGTTTCAAGAAACAAACCGCCTTGATCACTCTGGATACAAAACAACTCATCGTATGTTATATTCACTGTTAGCTTTAAAGGTAATACTTTTACATAAATTTCATTTACTAGCTTTTTAATATTTATTCAGAAATTTCGTCTTTGATAGCTAATTTGCCTATAATTCTGAGCTTCATTAAGATTGAATATCTATATATATAATATTATTATATTAATTAATATAATTTTTTAATACTTAATTATTTTAATTATAATAATTAATAAATAAAAGTGTATATATATTTAACTAAAAAGGACACGACTTTATACATTGAAAAATATAATAGTTTGTTTCAATAAAAAATACATTTATTTTAAAAAAATTTTATTCATTTTTTTAGTTGGGATGTGGCGAGATCAATCCACACAAGGCAAATCATTTGAGAAGAATGAAGAAATCGCTGTGCGAGCAAATGCTGAAAGAAGCAAATGCCTTGACGAAGAAATTTATCTTCCTTGCTCGAGATTTGTTTATGGAACAAATCGCACTCTGCGGCTTCGAGGGCTACGTTAAGTTTGCGAAGAAATCGTGGAGATTGAAGGTAGCGAGTTGGCAGGATAATCGCGGATGCTTTGGACTGTTGCAAGTTGAGAGAGCTATTCAAAGAGCTTGTCCGCAACATCTATACAGCTCGAAAATTCCTAAAGTAATAGCCAAAAGAACCGACATCATTCTCGACGACTCTTGTCACACTCACATTACAGCTGTAGCACTTCCCGCAATCGCCTTCCATTTGCGTGTGGCTATTTACGAGTTTTTTTAAACATCTTTTCCCATAATTTTCGCAGAAACTCAGTTTATTGTAACACATATATAAAATTTGAAGAATTACGGTGCCATTTAAGCTTTGAACAGTCAAAAAATACTAACAGCATCATCATGAACCTCTTCGATGTTACATACGGAAATTAAACATTAACAGAAACGTGATAAAAATCTCATAATCAGTTTTTCCTGTTTTAAACTGTGGAATTATTCCGTTCGTTTAAAATTCATGTCAAAACATTTTAGAACGTTAGGCATTTTTTCAAATGCCTAGCAATCTAAGTTTAATAATTTTTAAATGCACATCCACATAAAACAATCTAATTCTTATTCATTATATGACTTGGAATTCTCGAAAGAAGATAATTTATTTGGCTTTTGTCTCTGCTTTAATAGTTATTTTACTTAACTTAAAATGTCATGTACTTTTTCTGATTAACATATTTCCTTATTAAATTATCTTCAGTCGCATAATCATTGATTATTTTTTTCCTCTTAAACACTTAATTCTATTACTTTATTATGAAAAAATAAATCAATCCTAGCGCTCAAATATCGATAGTTTTCAACGTTTAATAATGCAAGATTCATTTTATCCGTGAAACTTTATAACTTGTTGAAAGAAAAATCGTCTATTGATCTTTTCTGAATTTTTTGGAATGTTAACAGATAAACGAATTATTTATTTTTAAATTCTTTTAATTTACAACAATTCATAACATAACAAAATAGGAAAAAAATCTTACATAACATATACATATAATTCATCATTGCAATAAGTACAAATGGCAAGATCACTTATTATGATTGCATTATAAAAAAGATAACCGGAAAAAAAAATTGGATTCTAGAAATAAAGTTTTACTAATAAAGCATAGTTAATCATATAAGTCTGCCTAAAATAGTGCTTTTAAATACATACTGATTTTAAATCAAAATTAACTGAATGGAAACATTAATAGGTCATGAATATTTTTTGTTTAAACTTTAAAAAATAACAAACTTTAAACAGAAATTAAAGTGTATAAAATGATTTCTTTCTATAATTTAAGTGAAGTACTGATTCAACATTTATCAGTATTCTTTTCTGAAAAATTTAAGATATTTTAAAATTGTTTATATTCTGCTCGAAAATTCTTATTTCAGTTTTCATATAAAGGTAAATTTATAGTTCTGAAGTCAAGAAATACTTCGATATATTAACAAAACTTTTTTAATTTTCTTAAATCTTATATTAAAAATTTAACTTTATTTAAAAATTTTTTAAATATTTTATTTCACTCTTAAGTTATCTGTACGTTACCCATTTATCAATTTGATTCAGTTGATGAGTTTTTTTTACTTCTGTTAGTACTTAGAGCAAATTTCGAATTACAATTGTAAGACCTATGACTAGCAAGATACAGATATTTTCATAGTGATTTGTTATGCTAATATAGCTTCTTCAAATGTCAATATTCAAATTCGATTACATCGGCATTTCATAAAGCCCCTTAACTAACTCCTTAATTAGATCCAAGGCGCTCATACTGAAAAGAATTGGTTTCAAATTGAGAACTTAATTTGTTTCCATATAAGTAGAATTTTTATTCATCGTATAATTTAATAATCAAAATCTTAATTTTAGGCATTTAGGTCGTCATAACATTAGTTTTTCTTTTTAAGAAAAAAAGACACTGATTATAACTTAATGTTATAAATCAGTTTAGATCTAAAATATTCATATAATCTTTTGTGGTTCTGATAGATCACGAAGTTAAAGCGAAATAGTATTAAAAGAATGAAAATCTGGTATTATTATAAACACAATGGACCACAGATAATTCTTTATTGGAATGAATTTTTTACACGGTTCAATTCGCTTTTACCTCAAGGTCAGGCACGAGCGAGAATCAAAAATTTTTTCAGCTTCAAAAAATAAATTATTTCTTCTTCATGCGAATTTCAAATTTATACATGTCAATGCTTCGCCTAATTCGCTTCTTGTAAGTCTTGAATACAGTGACATTATTTCGAATCAGGTTCCTTTAATTTCCATTTTGTGGTCGGAAGACTCGATATTTTCTAAAACGCTTCAGAAATTTTGTAGAACTTTATTTAAATTTTTCTTATCGATATGGATAAACCGAAACTTTTTGAAAAATTGGTACACCCGTCGTCAAACCCACTTATTTTATCAACGATAGCTTTTCCATCCATCTCATGTTTTTATCCTCGTTCTTTTAGGTTACAATCAATTTTAATTCTCTACAGATAAAACACTTCTTCTAAAAGTTTGGTATATTTGTTGCAGAACATCCATTGTCCATTTCTCAGCTTCGGCAATTTTGTCTATTTTCTGGAATTATAAATTTAAAATTTTAAAATTGCAAACTACAAATGCAAGGGTCTCATCATTTATTTAAAAAAAAAATTAAGGCTGTTAAGATCAGAATGGAACCTTTGTCAATTTGCACTTGAACATGTTCAACATAGGAATTAAATTTTTTTTATTAAAATGTATTTTTTGTTTTTAACATTTGCTTTCTTGAAACGATTTCGAAATTGTATTCAGAATCTCTGGTTTTAGGGTTTATAATCCATTCAGAAGCAGAACGATCTCAAGATCGCATTTTCTGTAGATTCATTAGCTTAGCGATAAAATAATTGACCTTCATTTACTAGGATCCATTGACTTGACAAATAACGAATAATGACAACTGATCTGATTTAAACTTTATTGTAAAGGATTCTTTTAAATAAATATGATATTAACCTCTGTTTTTATAAATAAAAATGAAACAGAGATAAAAATGCTCCGAATGTATAGTAGAGGTCAAATGACTATAATATAAATAATAAGCTTAGATAACAATCGCTTCCAAATTAGAAAATTTATTATACAACATTCAGACTTGATTTACGAGCATTTAACTATTACTGTGCATTTTTATTATAATCGCATATATATCCATAAAGAGCAAATGGAACTTTTAAACTTTTTCTGTGTTCTTAGATATAGATATGATCCAGCTAAAATATAGATTTTAAATTAATTTAAAAAATTGTTTCTCCCTATTAATGATCTTTGACGAAGAAAGAAAACATTAAAATTGAAAACAATTTCATTTGGAGAGAAAATAAAAGATCTATAATAATTTACTACAATCACTAATATAATTTGATGGTGTCGTATTTCAGCCAAAAATATCTCGCCTCCTAAGCACAATTCCCCAAGAGATTCTCTTTAAAAATAAAATGTAGCCCGAAATTTATTTGCTTTTGAATAGAGGTTCGTAAACTGATTAGTCTGATTACATATAATGGATCCTAAATAATGAAATACGTACAAATTTTCCGTGTGTCATACATACAGGTGAATTAATCTTTTCTCTCAATGACAATTGGTTTATTAAAAATGAAGAAACCCAAGTGTTAAATCAAATTAGTAAGAATTGGAGTTTTGCAATATTTTAGCCAAAATGTTAAGATTCTAAAAATTAGCCCAAATGATGATCAGACTACATAAGACATGTATAATGAATCTATGAATAAATTCCTCGTCATCGGAATATTTTTCTTACTTCTTGATCCGATCCTGACGTAAAGGTGTCTTCCAGGACTTCCATTTGGTGTTGATCGAAATTTACAGCACCTGCCATGTTGTACAATTGGCTAACATCTGCATCTAGCTTTCTTGTAAATGCCTGATTTCTTGAATTCGGACTATACCTGGATACCTCCGCGAGAACGCTTCTGCATTTGAGCAAAAATTGAAGAGCTGCATCTTCCTCTTGAAATTTTCCCTTTTTCAAAAAGCTATGAAAATCCCTAATCCCCTTTTCCAGTGACAAACACTGTTCCAAACTGTCCGTTATTTTATTGTTTTCATCGTCTATTCGGGCAGTGTTGGAGCCGCAAATATTGAACCATGCAAATCTTCGCAGCATCTACATCATAGAATTGACTATTTCAGTAAATTTGTCAGTTACACGATTTTTGATACTAGAATTTTATACAGGTAGAGAAAAAATAATTCTTAGCTAAGTAATAAATGCGCATTACTTCCGGAGTTGCAATTTTAATAATAAATCAAGGAAACTAAGTACATTTAAAGAGAATAACTTATATGCTACAAATTTCAAATCAATTTCATTCCCAGTTATTTTCTAATATAAAGCCCGTGAACGAATCAAATATAATAAACTTCATATGTTCAAGTCAGATAAAAATAAGATTATGAGTCAGTTATAAACAAAATGAATTAACAGGGAATGAAGAATGATTTAAAAATTATCATGAATCAAAAATAAAACAAAATGAAAGATCAGATCAATTTTTTTAAGTTTGAAAAATTAATACAAAAGAATTCTGAATAAAAAACGAAAAAACTTTAAATACTTTATTTTAGTTGAATACAGTTTTGTCCTTTAATCTTTTACGGTTTATAGAGTACTCGATACATGATACTATAATAAAATTATTAGATGTTAATGACAGTTGAATAGTATAAATTTGCGTTACATTTATATATATATATTTTTTTAAGGTGTTAACTGCTTTAAATTTCTTCTTACCTTGTTTTTATTGTCTGTGTGTGAATTTTTTTACAATTATCCATTGGCACAAAGAAGGTACATTTCAAAAATACGGTAAAAAGTAACAACAGTAAAATTCAGGCATGATTTTTAATCGAAAAAAAATTAGTAATTGTATTGGGCCACTTCCTAATTGAGACTAAGAACTTTGTCGAGAACGTAAAGCAACTAACCATAGTTCCGCTCATGCAGAAACTACTTGAGGTCATCATCAAAGCGTGATCAACTTTGTAAAATTTAGCTTTACGACTGAAACAGTATTTCTTCCCAATTTTTTATTCAAACAGTAAAAGAATCTCTTCCAATAGATAATCATCCAAACAGTTATCAGCCCTCTGTGTTTAATGTCTCCCTCTTACTGTTAGCAGATTTGGTAGACATAGCAAGTTTTAAGTTGTATGTCATTTATCTCAATAATAATTTCATTTATCGGCATTTTTTCTTGGTCTTCATTCAAATAGAACCTCGAGTACATCGAATAAAGACCTGAGACTTCGAGACCATGTTGTATTCCTGTTGGAAATCGCGTCTATTTCAGACAGCCATTCAATGAAATTTGCTTGTTTTGTAAATTTTTCTGAATAAGTAAAACATGGGAAAAATTCCAGTTATATTCGAACTATGAGAAAAGGTTTAAGCTATCTCACGCCGAATTAAAAAATGTGTGAAATTAAGATTTGAATAACTTAAAATAATCTTAAAATGTGTAATGAAGAAAACATGATAATTCACCATTAGAAAAATTTCAGTTACCAAATTAAAAAAAAATTACTTAATAATGACAATAATCTAATATTATTGTAAATAAAAAATGTGATATTTGTAAATAACTGGTAGACTGAAAGTAATGACTTTTCATTTTATTTTTTCTTAAATATTAAATTCCTAAAAAATATAACTGGGTTAAGATTTTAGAAATAAATGTATGAAACATAAAATGCCACAAATACCAATTTTCTGAAAAACCATTGTAAAAATCAATTTGCAACAAATGAATATTTTGATCTAAGACCATTATTTACTGCATCACATACAACAAAATAGATTATTTTAAAAGTTCTAAAATAAATTAAGAAAAAATTTTTTTTTGTAAGTACAAAATTTTTTCAAATAACTAAATTATTTTCATTATTAAGTTTGATAAATATAATTGCAAGCTGGATGAGATAAAAAAAACATAATTTTTTTACTTGTGTTATTTAGGAATACAAAAATAACATTTCTGCATAATAAAATTTTGCAGATAGATATATACTTTTAAATGTATGTTGTACTTTTTAATGCAGATCTAGTTTTCATATACTCTTTTAAGCTCCTCTTTCAGTTTTTTTAAACTGAGGATGTTAAATACCTTCTTAAAAGGGACTTAACATTATTTTGATACCAGGGAAGATCGAACGTGGTTATACAACAAAATGAAAGTTCAAACTAATAAAAATCAATTTGGATTTCTTGCTAATATCAGGTCATTTGTTCCAAAAGCTATCTGATGTTAAAATTCCACATAAAATTTATTTCACCCAGTTGGCCAAATGCAAGATATATTTTTAAATGACATTGACATTTTGTATTATCATTGGAGAACGTTATACATCGTGTCCGGTTCTCAGGATCGGCTGCGGCACCTTCAAAAATTTTATCTTCGCATTTTTATGTCGTTAAGAAAAAAAAATGATTTCATACTAACCTGTAAAATCAAATAAATTGTAAGGCACACATTTCATCTTAAATGGACATTGTATTTTTATATTAATTAATACTAAGAAATAAAAACCATGAGCCTGCCGTTAAGAATTTACATTCCCTACGTCTTATTTATTTCAAGAGGTTAAAAATAATCCCCCTCTTGAAAATTTAGTTTTGCCTAAGCTGGAGCCCTCTCTTTTTAAAACGAATCGCTTTCAGCGACAGCGCGTGCTCGAGCTTTCTTTTCTTCCAAAAACAGCAAAATCATTATTTAAGTCACCCCGGATTTTTCTAAAACAACGACATGAACGTAAATCGCATGAGGCATCCTCGTGGCTCGTGAATGACTGAAAATGTTCGAGTTAGAGAAATCGAAATTGATCGATCGAAAAACATGTCCCATTGCATTTTTAATGTTTTTTTTACTCAACTCATAAAATATTTTATCGCGAATTACAAATATCTTTTAATGCCCCGTTGAGAGTTCTTTGCATTGAATTCTGGGCCTCGATAAAAACTGAAACGTAAGAAGAATTTTAGTCAAATTAGGAGAACATTTAAATATCGCGATGAGACGGAAAGGATTTAAAAAAAAAAAGAGAATAATAAGTTACGGGAGGAACTTCTATTATTACCGCAATACTTCCTTGACTCTACCTACGCATTATTGACGAAAGTATTTGCCCTTTGCCCCTTGCTCTTCAGAATTTAATGACTTTAATGTTCTACTTTTGTTGGACCCAACGAAAATTGCATTCCAGAAGAATTAGACAGGTGAAATGGAAGAAATCACGACTTAGACTGCGTTGATTTACTTTTCATATTAGGTTGAGCATGATCTTGCGAAAAGAATAAATGACATTCAAATTCAAAAGTAGAATAGAAATTTCGACTTCTGCTCCCAAATTTTAATTAAATATGTTTGATCATTCACAAAAAAGGATATCAAAGAAAACCTATTAAAAGATATTTAGGGCACTTTTTATAGGTTAACTCAAGCATTTTCGTTTCTTTGCTTCTAACCAAAATGACTAGTTAAATAAAGAACTGTTGAAAAAAGTAATATTTTTGTTCAAAATAAATTTCACTTTTTAAAATTATTTACGCATAACAAAAAGTATAATTTTAAATCATATCACTATATAAAAGATGAAGTTTAACTATCATTTCTTTAGAAAAGAAAATCTACTCTGGTAAATTACCCAAATGCATTCGGCCTCATAGGCAAAATTTAAAAATAGAGGACGAACGAAATTCCTATTTTGCATATAACTTTTTCTTCACCTTATGTCATCCACAGAACTTCCGTCGAAGATCGGAACTCATTTTCAGATCTAAATTACCGGAAGTCAGATACCTCTCAGCATGCTGAGCAGTCTGCAAATTCCTAAATCTTCTGACAAACGCAAAAACGCCTTGATCTTTGCCTGCCAAAATTATCAGTAAAAAAGCTAAACGCCACTCTCCTTCACGAAAATTTCACGGGAAAGTCTCCTGACTATTCACATAACGCCCTTTCGGACCTTATTTTTTTATTAAAATAACATCCATATGAACATCAGCCGATATTTTCCGCAGTACCTCGTTATCGATTCATTCCGTGCTTCAGTCACGTCCTATCCATTTCGACAAATTTCAACATTTTTCAGCTCTATCGTCTCCCCTCCATTGGATTGTTCCTCGTTTTTTGTAACCGTATCGGTGGCAGCAACAGAGATTTTTTAGCGTCATGACAGTATTGTTTGATCACGAAATCGAAATATTAAGCGAAAACTTGTGAATTATGGTTGAAGAAAAAAAATAAAAAAAAAAACAAAATGAGAGTGGAAGTTTTCAGCAATACCCATCTTGTGGACTAAGAAAGAATGTTATATTCTCTAATTAAATATTTCATATTTTTCTTCTGTGAAAATTCCAAAAAAATATATAATTCTCCATTTAAATAGAAGTTTCAACTGAACATAAAATAACAAATTAAACTTGGTCACCAGCAACTGCGATCATTTTTCTTTTTTCTCAAAATTTCTTAATTCTAAATTCAAAATCTTATAAGTAGGTGAAAGTTCAATCGATTGTTCGCTTTAAATGTCGTTTTAAATAAATAATTCTCTATTCGCGTGATGATGAAAATGTTCCTTTTCCGTGAGTAATGATGATACAAGTAAATTTACAATCAATAAGGATATTTTTTTAATTTGCTTTTGCTCCAAATTTGTCCAGGCACACTTATTCAGAAACAATGCAGAAAAAGCAAATAAACTGCCAGTTAAAATTGTTCATTATTTTACAACAAAGATAATTTGAATCTTATTTTGCAATTTATAAGATTTACCTAAACGGCAACGTCAAAGAGTTGTTTACATCACGTGCCTTTGGCAGTTTGTATTGTGTGATTTATATTCCTTTGAGTTCTTTGAATATTATTATGTACCTTTTAAAAAGCAATTCGTGATATGGATGAACACTTTAACATCTTACAAACCTTAAGGGATAATAAAAGTGATGTAACGTCTTGCGATTTCGGTGGCAACTTTTTGTTGGCAATTGGTTCTAGGTAAATTTGATTTTAATTTTCAATTACTTCCATTTTAATGATCTCAATTAGAGAAAAAACTTAGTAGGTTTCTGTCAGATAATTTTTTATTCTAATGTCATTTCCATAACTATATCTTCGGAAAAAATAAAATCACTTTATTTTTACTTGAATACAACATATTTATAATAACTGTTAACAATTTCAACGATTAGTAATAAGCATTCAGCACAGTTGTCAATCAGCAAATGTTAATGTATGTAGTTTTAACCGTTTGCGAGACAAGAAATTCAAAATTTTCTATTAATTATATGACTGATACATAATTTCTCATTATACTGGGTAATAATATTTCAAATCAAATTATGTTTCTCAGTGAAAAAAATTATTTTAGTATTACATAATAAGAAAATTTATAATCTTAATTAGTTCGTCTTTTAGACGAATGTCGATCAAGTTTAACTTTAATCTGAATGTCTCATATGTAATTATTTTTATTTTTGATGTATAAGCCCAAAAATTTGCATATGTTCTTTAAACTATATAAGTCTGGTTTAATATTTTATGAGAATGTTGCTTTAAGTTGCAAGTTGAAAATTTCATTAAATTATAAAGTTTTTAAAACACTCTTTTTTATATTTCTTCATCAATGTTTTTAACTTTCAGTTGAATTTATAAAAAGTTCTTTTGCAGTGATAAAAGTGTTCGAATTTTGGAATGGAAAATTGATCTTGGTTTTGTTGATGTCAGTTATTCTCCATTACTTTGCCATAGATATGGAGTCACTTGGGTCAGATTTTCTCCTCAAGGCACTATGCTTGCTTCAGCTTCAGTTGATGGAACAACCATTTTATGGAACGTTAAAGTATTTACTTGCATTTATATATTTTTTGTTTTGAAATTGTTAAGAATTTTTAAATTTACATTTAAAAATTGATAAAACCATTATCAGTTGAAATTTTAATTGGTCTGCATCAATTCATTATTTTATAGAGTGGAACTAAGATTTATACATTAGTTCAAGCAAGTAAAAGTGGTGTCAGAAGATGTGAATTTACTTGTGATTCTACAAAATTGATTACTGCAGGTGATGATGGTGTATTTTGCTTTTGGGATATAGTTCACAAAACTCATATCAGGTATTTTATTATTTTGTCATATATTTTTCTATCAGTATTAAAAAATATTTATTTCCAGATAATTAAAAATTATGTTTAATTGTTAGCAAACATTGGTTGCATAATGAAGAAGAATCTTATGTACAAGGTCTAGCAGTTTCACCTGACTCTGAATACATGATATCTGGTGACAGTAATGGTTTGCTGAAATTATGGTCACTAGCAGAAATTAAACAAGATTGTCTTCATCCTTTAAATATCTCAAAGAATGTTAATAAAGGAATAACTAGCTGTGAATTTTCTCCAAATTTTGATGTCACAGGTACATAACTTTTTACTCATATTTTATTACTATTCATAAAATATGAAATAATATTATAAATTTGATAGGCATTGTAATTTTTTAGGCAATACTGTTTTTGACTATAAGTATTCTTTTGCAACATGTGGATCTGATAGTTTGATAAAATTATGGAACTTAGATATCAAAAAAAGGCTCAAGCATGTCACAACAGCTGAGCCCATAAATTGTAATGTTTATGTTACTAGAATTTTAGTTGGTCACAATAATGATGTTTTAAGTGTTCGATATAATTGCAATGGATCAATCATTGCAAGTACAGGCTTAGACAAAACTGTGAAGTTATGGCAGGTAACTTTAAAAAAAAATATTTAGATTTCTATTTAGTAATAAATCTTTATAATATAATTATTCAGTTTCAAAAACTTTTTAAAGGTGGAAAATGGAAAATGCCTTCAGAATTTTATAGGACATACTAGATACGGGAATTGTTGTGCATTTTCAAAAGACTCAACTCTTCTTGCATCTGGATCAAATGATAAAACCATTATCATTTGGAATTTGGACCATAAAAACGGGGTAGATTCTAAATTAATCAACAGATGCCGCACTTGCAATCACTTTAGTGGTAATGGGCTAGCGGTAAGATTGAAATTAATATTTAAAAACAAATGTATTATTGGTTTAAAAAATTTGAAAAGTTTTTGAAATTATGAATTCCTTTATTTATAAGGTAATGTTGAAATTTTGGATTGCAACTAAGATCATTCAACGTAGCTCCTGCTAATTATGAAATTAAGAAATAATTTTTTTGAAGAATTCTCTCATTCAAACATAATCATTCTTTGTTTTACTCTTAAAATTTATTCACTTCTATTTTAGCATTAAATTTTTAATTAATAAACTAATTTTTATTAATTTATTCTCTTATTGAATTATTATTCAAATATATTTGTGGTACTTCCCATACTTTTTTAAGGAGGATTCGATTTTTATATTAACACAATAATATCTGTTCTAGAGAATTTTAGCTGAAGAAGTAGTTATTCATCAGTATGAAAATGATAGTAATCAAATGCAACTTCTTCAAACCTTAAATCATTCATCTTGCGTTAATACTGCTCATTTTCATGGTAACAATCTCCTGGCAACGGCAGGGGGGTAAATTTAAGATAATGTGCATTTTTTTTTCATGAATCACTCATTATTTCGAATTTAATGATGATTAAATGAATGTTGCAGAAACAAATCTGTAACAATTTGGAGAAGATCGGGAGATTCTTCCTTTGTTGTTGATGATGTACTAGAAGGGCACAAATACAGTATCAATCAAGTAGAATTTTCTCCTTGCGGGACAAAATTAATTTCTTGTTCTATGAATGGAACAATTATCTTTTGGAATCTACAGGTACTGAAGATTTTAATAAATTTCTTTGTACTTAAAGCAATATTTTTTGTGTAAAAAAAATAATTATAATTTCAGATTGGTGTTTCTTATGAGATGCGTACTCCGAAATGCACCAGCAACTTAAGATCTAATAGATTTTCACCCAATTCGGAATTAATTGCCGCTGCTGGCGATGATCAAAAAGTATTTTTATGGGATGCTAAAAATCTTGAATACATTAGGTTTGTATTTTTTAAATTTTAATAATATAAACTGTAAAAAATATTTTAATTACATGATTTCATTTTAAATTAATAAAGGTAGCATAAATAATATGAAATATAAAAACTTTGTGATATTCTATTTGATTTATTAGGCCTGATTAATCTTCTAGATTTGAATTAAAATAATAATTTATTAAGATACCTTACTATTTGCTTTTCTAAATTTACATTCCCAAAATCAATTCATACATATACTTTTTATATGAGCGCAGACAATATAAATGGCCCGCTGAATCATAATGCTTTTCACTGATGCACGCACAAAATCTCTTGGATCTGTTTAGGACCGCTTGATAAATGAATTAGATTATACAAATTTTTGTCATATGTGTACATGATTTATATAGGACTTTACAAGAACATAAGGATGCCATAACTTCGGTAGCTTTTAGTTCAGATGGAAAATTACTTGCATCTTCTTGCTGTGCTGGGGATTTAAAAATTTATTACTTGGAGACATATAATTACTATGCCACCAAAGATGACGCACATGATCTAGGGGCAAATTGCTGTGATTTTTCACCTTCATTAGGTAAGAGTATTCCAAACTATTTGCTTCCTTACTCAGTTTTATCAATTCAAGAATGATTTCTATTCTTTGATAAACGTGCTAGGCAAATTTTCATGAAAAAAAAAAAAATTCATTTTTATAGATAGAGATGTTCCAATTGAATATAAACTGGCTTCATGTGGGAACGATTCTCTAATCAAAATTTGGAAAGTCAGTTTGAATTATATTTCACTTTTGCTAGAATTATCAACTCATGGAGGAAATGTAAATTATGTCAGATTTTCACATCAAGTTCCTCGTTTGCTCGTTTCTTGTGCGACGGATCATACAGCAAGATTATGGGATACGGTAAAAATTTGAACGGATTTATCAACCAAGACATTCAAGTTTTAACATAAAATTAATTTTGATTTTGTTGTTCTTATAAAAAAATGTCTAATTTTTAATTAAAATTAATAATCCCTATTTGAAAAAACTATAATGAAAGGAAATATATTTTGCGAAGCTAAGTTTCAACCAAGACAAATGAAGTAAATTTTCAAAAAGCTAGAAATTATCGTTTTCCGATCAGTGTTAAAGGGTATTTTGAAGTTTTTTTTTTATAGAAATGGAAAGCATTACAATAAGAGTTAAAAGTCAAAAATCCTTTTCTGTAATGAGCAATTACTTTAAAGAAATTTTTATACTTAGGATTCTGGACAGTGTCTACATGTATTTAATAATCACGAAAATATTGTAACAACATGTACCTTTTCACAAGACTCGACCCTCCTTGCTACAGGTAATTATAACAGATAATATTCGTTAATTTATATATAGGGAACTTTTTTTAAGAAAAATTGAAATATAAATGTATTTGATTTCAAATTTTTTAAATGATGTTTTCAAAGTTTGAGAAGTTTAAGCACTGCAGCTTAATAAAACAAATATTTTCTGCATAGGTTCATTTGATAAAACTGTTATTATATGGACTTTACCGAGTGAAAACAATTCAAATAAGAATAGTATTATACAAAAGTCAAGGAAATTGCTGCAGCACTGGTCTACTTCTGATATAGTGGATTGGTTTAATGAATTAAATTTGCCAGAAATAGCCCATGAAGTTAAGCATACTTCATTGAATGGACAACAACTATTAGGATTAAAAGTTAACGAAATTCTAGATTTAATTGGCCTAGGTAATTTTGGAACTTTAACATTATGAAAACATTGTAACATTTTTTTAATCTTGGGATATTATTATAATAATAAAGCATAAATATTGAAATTTATGACTACATTATGCAGTGGGAGATAATCGCAAAGCTGCTGGTTTACATTTTTATTGGGCAAAGAATGAAGCAAAAGGAAACTATTCGCAATCTCGACTCCAAAACAATGTACCTCACCATTTTTTGTGCCCTATTACGCATGAAGTTATGTCAGACCCTGTATTATGTTCAGGTCAGTGAAGTCTGTGATATAATTTTAATAAATATAAATCACGTGTCATTTTTTTAATTCTAAACTAATTGTTATTCAAAAATTATTGTTTTAATTTTGAAATTAATTTTTTTTAAGACGGTTTTACATATGAACGAGGTGCTATTATAGAATGGCTTTTGTGCGGAAAATATACGAGCCCTATGACCAACGAACCTCTCAGGGATTTAAATTTTCTGCCGCATACGACATTAAAAACAAATATTTGCAAATATTTGTATGGTGAAGAAATAAAAGAGTGAAAAACGATTGATTTAAATTTTGAACAAAACATTTTTAAATTTATAAGTATTTTAAAACAGTAAAACGAATATCATTATATTTACTTGAATATTCGCCTAAATTAAATTGAATTTTTCCACCTTTTTAAGTTTCATCAATAAGTTACTTTTTGCAAATTGAAAAATTTAACTTTATGTTTATTGTACAATATAAAAAATAATATTTAAAAATTAATTGCTATGGATTTATGACAAGACCCATTAGTTTTAAATCAGTTTCTTCTATTTATTTATATATGTGTTTATTTGTATTTTTTTATATTTGTTAAAAAAAATCTAGTCAGTCACAATAAATTTATAACCTGCATCTATCATATATTCTAAATTTTTTATGAAATAAAAAAAACATTATTTATTGATAATCATAAACTTTCTTTTTTTATTAATTGGCTTCATTAAAAATTTTGAATTAAAATAAAGTACTTTAATCTGAATTATTGCACTTTTAAGTTTTATTTTCATTCCCGATTTTATCAATGTTATTGGTAAGAGTGTTGAAATGTTTTAAAATAAACTTAAAAATATTTAAGTCTTAAATATAATTTAATTTTATTTATTTCCTTACAAACTGTAACAAGCTTTGTCTGATATGTTGGAATTATATCTAATGATTTTAAACAGAACAGACCTCAAAATCTTGAACATTGTCAAATTTGTTATAAGACAGCTGTTTACCCTCTGTTAAAGCTCTTGATTCATGAAGGAAAACTTCAAAGTGCAAACCTTTATTCATTGCTGATCTAATAAAAGCATGATTGGCTGTGACAGTAATTGCTTTCAAATATTTTCCTGTTCCAAAGATAGCAAGTGATCTTTCTTTTATTTTTCCTCCTGATTTTAAATATGAAATAGGATGATCTTCTACTATTTTTACTCTCTTTAATAGTTCCTTTCCTCTTTTACATTCAGTTTCACCACCCAAAATATTTAATATATTTTTAAAATTATCAGCTGCAGTTTGGCAGCAATAAAGTTCCCTGCCTAATTAAAATATAATATTACATTAATGACTGAAGATATTTGCAAAAAATTTTTTTTTACTATGTTCAGATTATAAACGGAAAATTACCTTCAAATAATTTATCTAAAATTGGTTTAACAGGTCTAACTCTTTCCCATTCAGCATGCTTTTTAAGAACCTCTGACTGAAAATTGCTGTTAGATCCACCATTTGTAAGTGCAGAGACATAAGCAATCATAGTAGTTACTCCCAAATTCAATTTCTTGCAGTTTATTTCATTAATTAGCATTGCATTCTGGATTATTTCTGATTTTTTAATTGATGCTGCAACCAAAGATTTTTCAGGGCTGAAAGGATTAAAATAAATAAAATAGTTATTACAAAACAAATAATAAATATGCCTTTATTAAAGAAGCAATTATTTTACCTAGTAAAAAGCAATTCTATGCTACTAGTGTTCTCAAAATTTTTTTCCACATTAATTCCAATATTTTCAAGATCTTCAGCTAAACTTTCTTCAATTCCATTAGCAAAAAAAAATGACACTGTAGGAGCTTCAAAATAGTGAATATGCTGATTACTACATTCTATAAACTCATATGCTTGATCTATTATACTTTTTTGGCCAAATGAGCAATCACCTAAAATTTTTATTATATGCTTCAAAAGAAATATATTTAAAATATGTATACAAAGTGTATTTATGAAAAAATTTAATTTTTGTTATCAGAATGACACATTCTTATTTTTAAATAAAATTCAACTCTTTTTTTAGACATGATTATTCCTAACTTCCTAAAGAGAAGACTTATTTTGACTTGTCTTATGTTTAATCTTAGATATTAAAATCATGTGAATTTGAATTTTATTTTCAGTTTTTATGTTTCTAAATAATGATATTATTGCTTTTTTTACATCATAACCAATTTTACATGAGAAATCATCTTCAAACTTGTATTTTACCATTTGAAACAAGTGTTAAGGCTTTTCTGTTTCTGGCTATCACTTTCATCCAAACAGCACCACCATGTAATATAAGATCAACACATATTTTTTTAACAGGAGCATCTTTTTTTTTTAAAGTTTTATTATTCATAACACTTAAGCAAATGTTTTCATGTTTGATTAACTGAGCAGTAACAGCTTCTAAATGAGTTAAATTGGAACATGTCAAATGCTCTTCCTTTAAGTTATCAGTTTTTTGGCACTGAAATATAAGAATTTTAATTAAGTAAATTTTAAATTGTTATTGTTATGATCAAATATTAGATAAGTCAAAATAATTTTCTAACTTTTTCAAGAAAATTAATTTCCTGTTTTATCTTGTTCCTGAGTTTTGATATTCCACCTACATTAATGAATGATAACCTCTCTAAAATTTTATTTCCTTGCTTTATTTTACTTTCTATAAGTTTGGTTAAGTCCATTGCTGATTATCATGTGTTTGAAATTTTTTTGATTAATCAAAATTTCTAATACACACTTGTGGTAATATGTAAATGAGCGCTATAGTTATTTTGTGTATTTCCACTAACGTAAACAGAACTGATAGAGCCATTTTACGTCAAACCGAAATAAAAAGAAAATTTATTAAGCAAAATCGCACCAAAAAAAATTTATCTATTTCAAGGAAAATTGACAACAGTGGATTCAAGCAAAAACCTGCTAATTTGAGTAAATGTCATTGCCTTTTAAACATTTAAAGTATTTTTAGCATATTGTCGTTAAAAGTTAGATTTTTTCCCTCGCATGAAAATGTCAACTGATCCTGATTTGGGCGATGAAGAATCATACTGTGATAATAGTAATGAGATTTCTTTTGATTTGGATAATATACATTCAAATTTATTAGAAGGCCTGATTGAAGACGATGATCTTGATTTAACATGTTATTTAAAAGCGTATAAGGAACTGTATAAGTATGTCAAAAAACATTTTTTCCATTTCGAATAATTTTGATCTAATTTTCTGATATTTGAGAAATAAATTATTAAAAAATCCTGGGCTGAATTTATTTTTCCACATTTTTTTATTAATGAAAATACTTCTGACAATATTATTAATACAAAACTGTCTTGAGAAGAAAAAACCAAATATGTACATGAGCCTATTTAGTTTAGTTACATTTCTTGGTTTAATAGTATATTATTCATAAATATCATTTTTATGTGCTCATCTAGTTCATTTTTTAACTGTTTCAATTTATTTTGCTGTGTTTTTTCATTACTAAAGTATTGTTAAATCTTTGTTTTCAAAAGAATTTTAGGGAAGTCAGCATGGATAAATAAGATCTTTAGATGATTGTGGCAAAAAAAAATTTTTTAAATTCAATAAATATTGATATTAACACTGACATTCATTTCATTTCAGCTTTTTTGTTTTACTAGGAGGAGCTTTTCAATTTGTAGCATCAGATATCAAATCAAAAATTGAAATTCTTGAGAATTTGCAAGCTGTGGAGAAAGAAAAAACAAATAAATTAGAAAATTTTTCCAGTGTTAAACTCATGATTCATTATGAAAGAGAAGAACAACTTTTAGAAAATCAAAAGTATGTTTCTGGCTCCAGAACATTACTGAGATTGCATAGAGGTTTAGGTGATGTTCTTGTTATTTCAAAATGCAATTCAATTAATTAGTTGAATTATTCATATATTATATGAATAGTTTAATTTTGAAACTTAAAAAGTATTTGAAATTCATTATATTTTTCTCTTATTATAATATTTCTATCTAGGTATGATTCTCATTATTATGTATAATAATTACAGATTTTGTAATGCAGTTTTTAAAAAATATCTATCATTTGGAAGATGATGTTAAAGTTGGTGGTGTTTGCAGGGAAACATATGATAGAACATTAGCTAATTATCATACATGGGTTGTAAAAAATTCTGCAAGACTAGCTATGAAATTACTGCCTACCAGACAAATATTATTTAAAAAGGTAAATAACATTTATATAAAATATTAATGTATTTTAAATTTTTTATCAGATTTTATCCCTCATTTTTAAAATTATCAAAACATGCTTTTAAAAAATGTGAAATTTATATGAAATATTTAAATTTATGCATTAGTAATATCAGTATTATGAATGCCTACATTACTTTTATATTTTATAATAATATATGGATTTTTTGTTTGAAATTTGGTAAAATACTATCCATTATGAATGTCTTTTTCCTCAATTTTTTTATATTAATAAAGATGGAATTTATTGGATTCTCTTATTTATGATATTATTTTCAGATGTCAAAAAATAATCCAGAAAAAATTGAAAAATCTGTAAATATAATGCCCACTGTGTTGGATACAATGAAAATGGCATATGATAGAGTGCAAACTTTGTATTGTGAATATAAACTTTTAGATCTTCCTTAATATTCTTACAACATTCCCTACTTATTGGTCACTGCAGAAGTTTTTTAATATAAGGTAAAATGTAATTTTTTTATCTCCTTTTAAAAAATTTTCCTCTTAAATGTAAAGAAATTATTTGCAATAGGGAATATCATAGAAGCATTTACTTTTAAAATTGAGCATAAGACATTTCCTTTTTGTTAAATGAATAATTTTATACTTAAGCAAAATAAATTTTGAATATTTATTTATATACTGATCTTCAAATGTATGCATAATTTGATTTATAAATTAATTTCAAAGCATTGGAAATATAAAAAAAAATTGTAAATTAAAAGAAATATAAATGTCTACATGAATCATAGAATTATGTAAGTTGGAAGCACAAATATAGCTGATTTTTCATAATTTATAATCTACTGTTAATAAGATTGTAGAAACTTTTCTATAAATAAATTATATTAACTTATAAAAGATGTCAATTTATCTCTTTTCTTATTATAGTTTATTCAAAAATTTTTTGATCAATTCATTTTATATATATTTTAATATGTATATATATAGATTTCACTTTTTTGCTTCATTCACTTGCTGCATAAAATGTTAAGATCAAAAGTTAATCTAAAAAATGTGGATATTTTATTATAATCAAAATATGTGCGTGTGTGAGTGTGAGTGATAAATATAAATATGTAATTTATCATTTTACTTGTGATAATTTGCTAATTGTATATGATATATCTGTTGCTTTTGTTATTATCAAATTATACTGGAAAATATTTTATTAAATATCAAATTAATTTTAATATATAATTTTTGGGCTATATTTCTAAAGTTCAGCGAATCACTACAATTACGATCTACTATGGGCATTCAAAGCAAGTAAAATTATGGCTTAAAAAGCCGTGAAATTTAAAAATTATTGTTTTGATTTAAATTTCTTATTAATGTTTTTTCTGATAATAACTGATTATTTGCAAAAACTTTAAAATTTAATCATTCAAAGAATTTATTTCGCTTATGATATTAAATCATAATAATTAGGAAAGTATTTCAATGGAATATAAGAAGTTTGATATATTTCGACTGCTAAAGCTGCATTCAAACAATTAGATATTTTTAAAGAACAAAATATTTTACATATAAAATTGATTAATTATAATCAAATTTAGCTGTTTAATAATTGAATAGTTTTTCATGGTAAGAATGCTTTATTCTGTTTCATGTTCATAACTTAAATGATTGATACCTCAATCAAATAAATATTTCTGTACCGGTATGGAAAGTGATTCTTCGTATTTTGTCGTAATACGAGACCTGCTTTGACAAATAAATAAATAGAGTACATTTAAGTATTTAGTAACATGATTAATCAAGAGAGTCAAATAAAAACCTATACTGGTGTTCTTAATCTGGTTCCTTTTAATTAAAAATGATTTTAAATGAGTATTTAATAAACTAACCTGAAAAATAACATATATCTGTAGCTGTAGTTGAATGGTTTTTTGAAGAAATGGTCTTAGTTTTGGCTATTGAAAGAAAATTGGTGTTGATCATAGGAAACAGTGAAAAAATTATTAACTTTAAGGCTATAATTAATAATCACTTTTTTTTTGTTCAGCTTTCGATAAGAGTTGAACTTACTTGTAATAAAATATTTTTGAGTTTCTTAAATTTACTGGGTAAAAAAGACGCGATGAAGAAACCGCATCTTAGGATGCTTTAAGAACCATATATACTTAAAGGTACTTTGCCCTTTTATATTTTACTTTTATTAAATAATTAATTATTAAATAACATTTCTTAAAAGTAGTTTTTGGGATATACATATAAATTATATATATATAATGTTTTAGGAAGAAAAATGATAATATTTTATTTCCTTAGTACACTTTTGAGTCTTCCTTTTCAGTAATATAAAAGACTATTGTAATCCTTAACTTATTTTAAAATTTTTTTCCCTCAATTCATTGTTTTTGCAATTTTCATAGTTATTAGCTATCGTAATTAAAATATTTTATATAATAAAAAAGAACTTTATTTAACATTATGTTGAGAAATTAGTTGAATTTTTTGCAATTAAACCAGTGTAATAAATTAAAAAAAATCGTGTGACTTACAATTTATATGTAACATGGAAACAGAAAATATTTGAGCTTTTTACAAAACTTTAATATAATAAAACAGATCCTGGAAATCTTTTTGGGAAAATATTCTGCATCGATTGATAGAGGAAATTCTTAATCAAAATCAAATATTAAAATTCGCTTACTAAAAAGACCATTTGGGGGTAATAGCTCCACACTTAATAGCCAGCTTCAATACAATTCTACGTAATTCGAACGACAGAGCATCAGGCTTATGAATATGATGATTATAAATAGGAACCATTTGCCACAGCAAAAGAAAATTTGGAAAAACTCAAAGTAAACTGAAAATACAAGTTTATGATCTCAATTATAATCCGGGAAAATTCTTTCAAGATCAGTAGAAATTACCTTAGAAAAAATTAGAATTCAAAAGCTTAGATAAATTAAAGATTTTTGTTATCTTATTGTTTAAAAATGATTTAGTTTAAAAAATTTTATAATATATTTAAAGTTTTAAACATAGATATTTATTATATTCTGAAAAATGTTTTCCTGGTTTTGTAAATATTTATATTATCAGGTTTATTCATTGCATCCATTTATTATAAAACTTTCTCTACTTTTAATGCTTTAATTCAAACGTATTTCAGAGAAATTAATAAAAATTTTAAATTTTCATTAAAATCTTGATATCTAATTCTTTTAATTTTTTAAATAGAAATCTCATGATAAAACCGTTAATCTGACAGATTAATAAAAAAATATATGTAACGTACTATTAATTTAAGTTATAAAACTAAATTTGGCGAATTTTGATTTAAAAGATCATGAAGTGGATGGTTACAAAACGAATGCACTTCGGATTCTTATGTTTTTAATTTTTTCTGTTTTTTGTGGTTTTTTCTTTAAAACCTTTTCTAAATGAGGTTTACAAGTTGAATTTTTTCTTTTAATCATCTTCCCCAATAGAATTTTTTCAAACTCCGTTTTTATTACATAGTTATTTTCATTCTTTTGCTATTTTTTAGTTTTCCTTCAACTATTCCTAATATTTTAATTAATTTTTTCATTTTCCAAACTAGCTGATTGTCCTTAATTTCTGTGCAATATGTTTTAATGATGTCTTTTGCCTTATTGTTTTGATATTCACTTGCTCGCACTTATTACTTGAAATTATTCACAAAATGGTGTTTTAACTGCATTGATATTGTAATATGAAATAAAATCTGGAAATACTATTGCATGTATTAAAGGGACATCATCTTCAAATTGAAGGGAAAGATTATAAAACTCTTTCAAATCAGGCACTGAATCAGATCCACTAAAATAAAAATTAAGTGCTGTTAATTTGATTAAAAAGATTATAAAATTTATCTGTATACTTCAAAGATTATTTAATAAGAAAAAAAATTTACCTGTGAACTATAATTCTGCATTTAGGAAGCTGCAGACATGTTTTCTTAAAAGAATTTTTACCCCCATTTCCCAAATGAATATCATAGTGAACTTGTAGGCTAGGTTCTGAATTATCACAAAATGACTCAAAAATTTCTAACTTCTTTAAATAATCATTTTCATTCTCCCCTTTAAACTTTATTGGAAATAAATCTGTTAAGTTTTCCATTTTCTGCTTTTTAATTTCAGTATTTTGAAGTGTAGATGAATTTAACAGTTTATGCTTCCTATTAGTTTCATCAATATTTTTTAATTTTATGCCAGCTTGAAATATTTTTAACTCTTTTTGATACTTGGTTAATATATTCTCTTGCATATGACGCACAACTCCATATCCATTTGCAGTTAACTGTGAATAAACTCTATAACATTCTATTGTAACAGATGTAGCAGGTTTTAATAGTATAGAGTAAGCTCTTTGCACACTTAAAACAACATCATTATATGTTATTTCTAATGTACCCTAAAAAATTAAAAAAAGAATAAAAAACCTAAGGGATTATATTTGAAAAAAAAAATACTGATTTCATTTTAACTATAATTATAAATCAATGGGAAAATAAAATGTTTATATTGCTTCAAATAATTCATAATATAGTAAATATAGATTTTTTAATTTCATGAGATTTAAATAGTATAAAAAATTAATTGATGAGATTAACTTTGCTTTTTTACAAATAATTTTAGATTAATATTCCTTTTAAAACAATATAAAGCTAAAATTCAAATTACACAGAATTTACCATTTCCAAAAGATATAAGGCTTCTTCAGGAAAAAGATACAGCTTTTTGTTTATAGTATGTCCCATTGTTGTCCAACAAGATCCAACTTGATGAGTAACTTCAGCCTTTTGAAGCTCTGGATCCCATTTTGCCTCTGACATAGAACCACTTATTTTTATATACATTTAAGAAAAAGGTGATTAATAAAGTAATATCAATTTAATCCATATAAAATCAAATGCAAAATACCTACAGCTTCCTAACTTTCTCAAATGAAATTAGTTTTTTTGTGGCTTCTAAATAATTTTGAATTTCTTTATGTTCTTCTGTTGATCCATTTGGTTTAAAATGTTTGACACCAGTAATTGGTATTCTTGGGATACTTTTGGAGTAATATTCAGTGATTTCCACTGCACTAAAAAAAAACTTAGTTTATATCATATTGATAAAAATCCTTAATATATAAATTTTAATATGTATATAAAAAAAATTGTATTGTTTTCATATCAGAACAACAGATAATTATTAAAATTTCTCTTTTCAAAACTGAATTGTCGTACTGAATTATTTGGTCATTTAATAAAATAATTTTGACTGCACTATTGAATTTACGACGTTTACGAATCCATCTGCTCTAAATTGTAAAAGTTAAATTACAATGACTATAAAAGTTACTTTAATTATAATATATTTTATGTATCAACGTTTAAAATTAGATCAACATGGAATTTAGAATGAACTTGATATTACAGTTTTATGTATAAAATTTTTGATTGTAGAGAAATAAAATTAAAATTTTTCAATAATTAAATTGAATATCATAGCTATTTAAAAACGACCTAATGAGTGAAATTTACTAATTAGGAGCTGAGAGCAAATTTCCCAATACAACTCAAATTAATTCAGCTTGTTCTTACTTTAGCATTTTTTCCATAATAAATAATATTGCAAATCGAGATGTTTCAACTAAATCCAAATTTGAATTTTAGCGGTGAACGAATTGAAAAATTGTTTAAATAATTACAATTGAGCTCATCTAGTACTTTTGAAATTTTTGGATTATTACATAAATTTCAACTTTTTATAACCGGAAAATAATTTCAGCTAAAGTGCATGTTGAAATTTAGTAGTCATAAAAATATCTCTATTTTATCATTCATTATCAAAAATAGCTAATTTTGGAAAAATATTTCCATTTACAATTATATCTCTTTAATATAAATGAATAACATGGTATAAAGCATCATCAAGTATTTCAGCCATGTGAAACGATAATCGAATTCCTAGCAAATCGAAATGTTTTATTTCCGTCAAAAAGCACGTAGATCCCGGTTCGCCTGACAACTGAAAGAAAGAGGAAAAATGGCTGCCGCAGCGGCTGCACTTTTGGATGAGTTAATGGGAAGAAATAGAAATGCTGCACCAAATGAAAAAGGAATTGAGTTGAATTGGGAAGATCCGGAGGTAGTTTTCAAATATCTTAGTGATATAAAGATTCACTCATATGGCGTTTTTAAAAATTTAGCAGTCGCCTCTTAATTAATTTATAAATCCGGTTAAATTATTTTAGTATTTAATTAATTTAAATCGAATAACATAAGAAAGTAAATTTTTTTTTCTTAACGATTTTTTAATAACATGAATATGATTTCTATCATTAATAATTCAAGCTTTAGGTATTTAGAAAATGAAATTCATTGTTTTACTAAAATCGAACGGTACTTCACATTATGAAGTTTGTTTGAAAATATGGAATTTAAGTCTTTGGAGTGATATGTACGTAAATATTGTTTTTATTAATACTCAATCTTGCTACTATATATTTCATTTTCTATTGTTGTTTTAGTTGTAGACCAGCAATTGTGCAAACTATTCTTAGTTGTCAGTTCTTCTTATTTAATATGTTTGCTCTGAACTATCAATCAAAATTATTTCTATTGCTAGATTTTTAACAATGAAACACTTTATACTAAAAATGTCTTTTTTTTCAGTATTGCAAATATTATCTAGTGAATTTTTGTCCTCATGATCTCTTTGTTAATACAAGAGCAGATCTTGGTCCTTGTGCTAAGGTTCATGATGATGAAGTTAAAAGGCTATATGATGAATCAACAAGTCATAAAAAATATCAATATCTTGATGATTTCATCAGATTTTGCAACAATATTCTTAATGATGTTCAAAGGAAAATTGAAAAAGGGAAACAGAGGCTTTCATTAATGAATACCTCTGTAAGTAATTAAATCAGGAATATGACTAATAATTTTATATATATTTAATATATTAATTTAATAAATTATATACTAAGTTGTTGCAGTTTTTTTGTATCAATTAATTTTCAAATGTAAGGTCATTTCACATTTAAAATTGGTTTAAATGAAATTAAAAAAATTATTCAGTGTTATAGTGAAATTTTTTTCGGTGCTGGAGATTCTAATTTTAATTAAGACTGGTGGTAGTTATTTTATTCTTTTAATTCCTAAGTTTCTAAGTGATTAAAATTTTTACACTATAGGAAAAGGTAGCTATAACACCTGCCCAAGCCCAGAGAAATCAGGAACAAATGGCATTGCTTACTGAAAAAATAAATAAACTTGTTGAAGAAGCTGAGGCTGCTGGTATTCAAGGAAATGTGGAACAAGCTCAAGGCCTAATGAAATTATGTGATCAGCTTAAGGAAGAAAGAGTGACCCTAAGAGAGAATAGCCATTGGCAACAAACTGCTAGTCTTGCTGCAGAGCAAGAGAAGCAAATGGAAGTATGTCAAGTTTGTGGAGCATTTCTTATTGTTGGAGATGCTCAACAAAGAATTGATGATCACTTAATGGGTAAATATTTAATTGTTTATTCCATCAATTAAATTTTGTATATGTGTTATGTTTTTCAAAAAATATATGCTCAAATTTCAATAATTCAAATGATTTTCAGTAATTTTCAGTTTCAAATAATTTTTTAATATACTTCTTAATATATATTATGAGTAGTTGTATCAACCTTAAAGTAATTTTTTTCAACATAATAATATTTAATACAGTATTTCAAAATGTAAGGTCTTATGTTATCAAGAATTTTGTCAATTTATTAAAATGTATTTGTAAGCTTGAATCAACTAATCAGTTAAAAACTTTAATTAATTTGTTAATGATAATATCAATAATAATAAAAACATAATTTCCAGGTAAACAGCATGTGGGATATGCTAGGTTGAAAATGGCCGTCGAAGAAATGACAAAAGAAAGAGATAAACTGCGTGAAGAAAGAGATAAAAGAAGGGATTTTGATAAAAGGGAGAGATATGCCCGGAGGGATGATAGAAGAAGGGGTAGTTGTGCCGAACGGGATAGAAGAACTGATAGACATGAGTCTAGAAGGCATGATTATAGAAGAGATGAAGATAGTTATAGGTTAGATAGAGAAAAGGAAAGGGATCGGGACAGGGATAAAGATAGAGATCGTGATAGGGATAGAGATAGAAGCAGAAGAGATGACCACCGAGATAGAAAAGACAGACATAGAAAAAGTGAAAGAGATGAAAGAGGTGAGTTTTTTATTTAACATAATTTTTTTCTTATTTTAGGGTTAAAAAAAAAACAAAAAGATGAAAATATTTTAATTCATGCATGCTCAGTAATTGTAATTGTGTTGATAGTTCTCCTTATTCCTGTTTTGAACACATTATCTTTATAATGAGCTTAATATAAATTGTTGGTTTTCTTTTCTCTTAGGTTTTTATCACATATAAAAAAAAATTTAACTGTTGCTCTTTTTCAACAGACGCTTCTTTTGGAAATTGAAATTGAACGATGTAGAATAAAATTTATTTTATTCTTTTAAGCTCTTTTATTTTAATAAAGATATAAAGAATAATTGAATTACAAAATTAACTTCCTTTAGAAAGGAAATCCACAAGATCAAAACATGATGATGAAAGAATACGAGATCCAGAAAGAGCGTCAAAGCGTCTACGAGAAATCGACGATCACGACCATCACAATGGAGATGACCATACTGATAAATATTAATGAAATTAGTAAGCGTTGTAATTCTTACTCAGGTGAGGTTCTTGTACGATTTTCTTTATAATATAATCAGCGATTTTTCTTTCAGAGGATATATTCAGGTGAGCTAACTATTGAATAAATTAATATGCTTCACCATCTTAGATTTCGTAAAGATATTAAAAAATATCCATTTTTTTTATTTATTTTCAAACAAAAGACAAGAATTATGTGCAATAAAACCTTTTTAAATAGTCATTCCAAATGTTTAAGGATAAAGTTTTAAATCCATAAGTAATTTGAAGAAGTTTCCTAAGTGTAAATTTTCAAAGTTTCAACTCATAGTTTGGTAAATTTATATATGAATATTATATATTTTGATTTTGAAATAAAAATTTCTAATTTTTTTTCTTGTAATTCCACAATCAATCATTTATTAAAATATGAATTTTTTTATAATTTTTATGATTTTGTACAAAGTAGTCAAGTCAGCTTAAATAATATCATTCGATAAAAATATTTAATTGTAATAATTGAAATTTTTGAATCTTGTAGATTTTATTTTTCCAAATTTGCTTCACCAAAGAAGTAGGTTATGGAGAATTTCTTAGTTATAGAAAAAGTTTTCATATTTCTCGATGTAAAAACGAATTTAAAATTTTAATACTCATGTGAAATTACATCGCAGTAAAAAATTAAACATGGACGATTGTGGAAACGAATTAATGTGTAATATTGCTTTCCTTATCATTTGTGTAATCTATCATAATTATTATAAAACTTAGGAATTGTATATGGATGGGCACATGGCGGATTCAACCTTTCGAGTCAAGCGACTTCTTCATCTTCATAATTTGTTGACACACATTTTTTCAGGTGACTCCGTTTCTAAATTTAGAAATATATTTTAGTAAAAATGATAAGAATGCTTCATTTGTTGTTGTTGAATGGATGAGCTGTTTTGCACTAAATTTATTCGAACTTCTGAATATTAATTATCATCCTGTAACTTTTTCCATCATCTCTGAAGAGGCTTCATATTTATCGACTAACTTCCTGTCCTTTATATTCCTCAGCATATAAGCAAAAAAAATTTTTCAGTTTATGGTACTAAGTGTTTTGCGCTGATATGCCAATTAAAATTTAAATTTGCTTCTTTTCAACAAAAAAAATGCAATGTTCCTTTATCAATAGGAGAAACAAAAAAAGTATACAGACTTGAACAATGTTCTATTGAGATAAATTATTAGAAATAAATAATTTTCTTGAATAAATTTTGTTAAAATAATTAAATAATTAAATAATTAATTATTTTATATTGCTAATTTTTTTTGAAAAATTAAATCGGAATAAAACTTAATGCATTTGGTTATACATTTTTTTGCAATAAAAGTAGTACATTTTTTCATAATTAGCCAGTCAAATACTAAAAGTTTATGTTAAATAAAAATTGATCTGATATCTTTTTTTGTTCAAAACTTAATCATTTCGATGTCAGTCATAAATAGTTAATCTCTTACTTTTGTAATAAAAACTTTTTGTTCATATTTTCTGTGGAAAAAATTTCTTTTATTTGTTGGCTTTATATTATTAGTATAAATTTTTTTTGAAAAATGTAATTCATGTAATTAATTAATGTTATTCTTCAAGATATAAAGTAACTGATTTAGCAATAATAAAAATTTTTTATATGTGAAGCCAGTTTATAAAAATAATCAATTCATGCAATAGCTGAAACATTATTAAATCTTTTGTAATTCATTAATTGAAAATGTAACAATTTAAAAATCTTATAGAATAACCAAAAAGAATTCCTTAATTTTGTTGCGCATTTTCAAATTTGTTTTCAAAGGATAATACTTCTAGATTTCATTACAAAAACAAAGAAAGCAAAGCGGAAATCAACGTTACTTCTATGCGCTTTGTAAGTTCTTGTGTCTAGTGAGGTATGAGAATGGCTTAATTTTTAATGAGACAGAGTTAAATAATTGAATTATTTCAAGTTCTAAGTTATGAGATTAATTAAATATCGGTCTCTCATTTAATAAATTTTACTCAAAAATGTTAAAATCCTATTGCTCAGTAATCTGGTCTAATTTCAGAACCTTTTCCTTCCTTGGTTATAGTTTTAATCAGACAATTGTTGATAAATTCTCTTTTATGAATCTTTTTTTTTTAAAGTAGAAATTTAATATGTTTTCAGATTGTTGGCAATTTTCACGGAGAGAATATGAAGATATTGAAGACTTCTATAAGAGTCAAAGTGATTATTGCTGTTTCATTCAAGTATATTAATTATTTAAATCAGGTTTCGCTAGAAAGGTAGGTTCTTTAGTGTTCGAATTTAAGGGTGTAATTTTTTAATATATTTATATACACACATATACCTAAATTTTATACACTCATATATGTATGTATATGTATATAAATATATGAAACGATTATAAACCTCATTTGTGGAAAAAAGTTAATTAAGAAAAGTATATTATTCCTAGAAGAAAGTTTCTTTTTTCGAAAAGTTATTTCATACGCTGTTAATATTTTAATGAAAAAACAATTTTGAGGAACCTCTTAGTAATCTTTGAGTTTAAGCATTGATTTAAATATTAAAATTTATTGCCATTCTCATAATACATGACTTATTCGCGATAAATAAAAAATCGCTTTTAGTCTGTAGTGAAAAATTAAATTTTTTAGGTTAAAAAAAATTTGTGATTCGTATGATTTAATTTTTGAAAATATGAAATCAGTTATATGTGAAATTAAGAAGCCAGTCGTTAAACTGTGAAATTAATTCTCAAACATAAAAGCTGATTCAGCTCTATTGCAGTTTAAGAATTTTTTTGTATAGTTAATAACCATTTTGTAACATTTCCAAAATTATAGATAAATATTTTCTATACAAATTTACTTTTAATAAATATGATTATTTCTAAAATTTTATTGATCCAAATAAAGAAGTGAAAAAAAGCAATAGGAAATTTCAACTATATTGTCAAATCCACATTAGAAGTGCCATTGAAAATTATCTTTGTCTTTACTGATCAAAAAAATTATTTTCATATCATTTAAAAAATTATTTAACGGACATTATTATCGTAAAAAGAGCTTCTAATTTGCACCTCAGGTCTTAAGAAATAACCTTTTAAATAAAATTTTTTAGTAGTAAAATTTTTATGCTTAGGTTCATTATCAGATCTCAGTATGTGTAAATTCCTGTTTCCCTATTCATGTGTAAATTTTTCTTGATAAACGATTTAAAAATGCCTATCTGTGCTGTTTTCTTTGACAAATAAAATCATTAAAATATTTTATTGTGGCATGGCTCTGATTAGCAGCAATTTAAAATAATATAATCAATTCAAGAATTTCATGAAGTTAATATCAAGTTTATATTTTTACAGCTACTGATAATCGGCTTTGCTGCAGTAATTTAAATCATATTTAATTTAATTATTGTATGATCATAGAGTTCATTCTAGAATTTCGTTCATTTGCAGTAGAATGCTAAAATTTGTTACCAGAAGTATAACCCGCAAAATCATACGATTATTTGCACATTTAAATAGCGTTCTATATCAAAAGTCGCACAACAGATCTATTTCCTACAGATTGTTTACGACCTCGCCCAACCAGTACATTTCGACAACAGGTATGCTTTTTAAATTCATAATTAAACTTTATTTGTTTAAAATTCAACATTTAATCAGTAATTTATATTAATAGTTGCTCAATATTTATATTGAGCAATACATTTTGATTTACATTTCAAGGTACATGCAGGCTACGTTCTTATAGAGAAACTTAAACTTTGAATATATTTTACGGATTTTGATTAATTGTAAATCAAAATCTATTAAAATAATTTTAATTTGGAGTAGCTTCAAACCAGTATATTTTTCTTTTTATCATGTCATTTTATATTCAACTTAGTTCTGCTAAAACCTGAACAAAAATATTTTTAAATCTTGGAAAATACTAATGAATTTAAATTTTTGAAATAGTAAAAAACTAAATTTTAATCAACAGTGGCATTTGTGATTCTACAACTTGAAGATGGATCTGAAGCATATTCCCCTGATGGTTAATAATAAGAATGATAGTAATAATAATAATAATAATAATAATAACAATAATAATAATGAGTAATAGTAATGAATATAATAATCATAATAATAACAACAATAATAATGTTTTATTAATTAGGACTATTATTTCACTTGGTATGATTATTTTTATGTAAATAAAATAATTTAGTTTTTGTAAAGTATCTTTATTTTTTTCCACGTATTTAAGATGACACGTAGGATTGGTTTTCAATAATATTAACTTTTAATAAATATAACGAACGAAGTAAAATAATAATATTAAAAATCATAATTATTAAAGAATTAATAAGAACTAAAAGTGAAAA
This sequence comes from Ricinus marginatus, assembly GCA_028565995.1. Taxonomy (NCBI): domain Eukaryota; kingdom Metazoa; phylum Arthropoda; class Insecta; order Psocodea; family Ricinidae; genus Ricinus; species Ricinus marginatus. Next base: position 45,225 of record JAOWBB010007627.1, read on the forward strand.
TTATAATGTATACTGTTAACTGCAATAGACAGAGACGTTATTTCTCTCAATAACCAAAAATAAAAATTCATGGTAGTTTCAAACATCTGGAAACAGCAATCAAAGTTTAGACTTTTGTGTCACATAGAAGATGTGACGTTCGGTATATTGTAAAAGCAAATGTTTTATGGGATTTTTAAAATAAAGCTGTTGAGATATTCCATAATCGATTGATTATTTCAAGATACATACTTTTGAGTCTCAACTTGACAAGATTAATGTTTTCAATTTACAACTAAGGTACAATTCAAAAGAGCTTGAAGTATAAGCTGATCCAAGAAAAACATGATTACAATTGTTAAGTTGGCAAATCTGTTTTTATTCAAGCGGTCCAACATTTAGAACCTCTAGTGATTCTTAATTTCATACTTAATATTAGTAATTGTGTTTTGAAAATCGTCTAAAGACATGGCACCTAAGAAACAAATATCTTCAAAGAAGAGTCAGAAAGATTCGAATACGATAAATTCAGGTGATAAACAATCGAAGGGAGGCAATGCAGTCAAGGTATGAGTTCCAATGAAAACAAAATTGAATTGAATGTTGCGTTAGAATTGAGGCTTAGCTTTTTTTAAGGTGAGGCATATTTTATGTGAAAAACAAGGAAAATGCCTAGAAGCTTTAGAGAAATTGAAAGGTGGTATGAAATTCAATGAAGTTGCAGCACAATATAGCGAAGATAAAGCACGTGCCGGGGTAAGAGCATTCAAACTTTCTTAAGTTTATAAGAAATTAATTTTTAAACATTTATTTCATATAAAGATTAGTACATTTAATAATACAGTAATAAGAAATTTAGTTTTAGTTAGAGTGTGAAATGTCATAATCAGTTCAAGCGCTATATTGGAATAATTGGAAATTATAGTATTGGAAATAATAATTGACTTGAGAAAATTGAAGTTGTTGAAATAATTTTAAATCCTCTAGATAATCATTAATAAACAGATTGTCTGCCTAGGGTGATTTGGGTTGGATGACAAGGGGTTCTATGGTTGGACCTTTCCAGGATGCTGCTTTTGCCCTACCTGTCTCATCATTGGGATCTCCTGTTTATACAGATCCACCAATAAAAACAAAATTTGGATATCATATTATAATGGTTGAAGGCAAAAAATAAAACTATTTTGCCTAATTTTCAACATGTAAAATGTATTATTGTTATCTTAAAAAGAGATATTTTATTTTGTGGTATGATAATTGCAGTTTATTTCTTTGGAAATTTTAAGTAAAGGTACCTTTAATAAAGGTGGTATATATTTGCCTTGAAGCAGGAAATTAAAAGTACAGAAAATTATAAGAGAGAACTGAAAGTTTTTAACTAATGAGGAAAATGATATTGTGTAATTTAGATATGTTTCAAGGTTTTATTTTAATTTTTAAATTGCTTTAAAAAAAACTTAAAAGATTTGAATTATATTGGGAACAAATGAATGTTATAATGTAAATATTTATCACATTGTATCTCTCTATTAAAGCAATTGAAAAGGATGTTAAAAAGATTTTTGTAAGATATATGGTAAAAGCTTATATTATAGGACATTGACTCAAAATAATTCTGCCATTTAGTCAGTTTAAAAAAATTTACACTTTTTAAAAATTTCAAGAAAGGTTCAGCACAAAAAATGATTTTATGTAAATTAATTATAAATTATTATATTGAATTTAAATAAAGTAAAGTAATGTAATATTGATAAGTAAAAATTTACATGAACTATTTGCAAAATGCATTTTGATAAATAGAAAAATTTACATCAAAAATGAATAAAATTAATTTATTTAGTATCAGTAATTAAAATGTTTGACAATGGGATTCTTAAATATCTAAATATCAGAGTCACATAGCTTATTTATGTTTTTTCATAAATATAATATGTTTTTTATATTATTTTTGCTACATTTCAAATATTAACTATAACCAAATTCATATATCAAATAGAGGCAATTCCTTACATATCATATTTCAGAAAATGAGTAAGGTAAGAAATAATTACACTTAAATGGTTAGATTCAAGAATTTATATTCACTCATATATAATAGAAAAATAATTTAATTTTATCAGTGTAAATATGGAGTGTGAAATGTATCCATATATCTCATTTTCTGTTTACCTTATTTTAACAAATGTAAAATATTATGTTTAATTTTGTAGGCTCAACCTAACCTGATAAAGTTTAGAATTAAATTCACAGCTTAATTTTTGTTTGGTGTCTCTTAGATGTCCTTAGTGATGATTCTAATTTTTTCATAAAATTATTCAAAAAAAAATGAAAGTTTGTCTCATAATGAATGAAAAGGTTTAAAATAGAAATGAGACTATGCTATATTGTAAAACGCTGTGATATTTTTCTTCCAATTCAGAAATTATATTTTCATTGTTTCATCCAAATCTAATTCTCCACCATATTCTGATTCAGCTGTAGCCTCCTAAAAAAATATAATTAAACGAAATGTTAAATTTTCTTTCTCATTTTTTCAAGATTCAATATTTTTATAATCTTTATTTGATATATCAAAATAGTTATTTATTTTCATAAAAGAAAATGAACAGGAAGCTTTTCATATAACCGTTTGATTTTACCTGATACTGCTGAAATTCTGAAATTAGATCATTCACGTTAGATTCGGCTTCCGAAAATTCCATTTCATCCATTCCTTCACCAGTATACCAGTGGAGAAAGGCTTTTCTTCTGAACATAGCAGCAAATTGTTCGGAAACCCTTTTGAATATCTCTTGGATTGCCGTGGTGTTCCCTATAAAGGTTGATGACATTTTCAGTCCCTTAGGTGGTATATCGCAAACGGCAGTTTTTACGTTGTTAGGAATCCATTCCACAAAGTGAGGGCTATTTTTATTCTGCACGGATAACATTTGCTCGTCGACTTCTTTCATTGACATTCGGCCTCTGAATATAGCAGCAACGGTGAGATATCTACCATGCCTGGGATCGCATGCAACCATCATGTTCTTTGAATCGAACATTTGCTGGGTTAATTCGGGAACAGTTAAGGCGCGATATTGCTGCGAGCCTCGAGATGTCAGAGGCGCAAAGCCCGGTACGAAGAAGTGAAGTCTTGGGAAAGGCACCATGTTTACGGCAAGTTTTCGCAAATCCGCATTAAGTTGACCTGGGAATCTAAAAATATTTAAAAAGTAACATGTGTAATGGGATGAAAAGTGCATTGCATGAAAAGGTAGCGAAAGGCATAAATTTGGGTCTCACCGTAAGCAAGTTGTCACGCCTGACATGGTCATGGAAACCAAATGGTTTAAGTCTCCGTAAGATGGGTTGGTTACTCTCAATGTTCTAAAGCATATGTCATAAAGGGCTTCGTTATCGATACAATAAGCTTCGTCTGTATTTTCTATCAATTGATGAACTGATAATGTCGCATTATACGGTTCCACAACGGTGTCTGAAACTTTTGGTGAAGGCATAACCGAGTAAGTATTCATTATACGATCTGGATATTCTTCTCGGATTTTCGATATGAGAAGGGTACCCATGCCTGATCCGGTACCACCACCCAGAGAATGGGTGAGCTGAAAACCTTGCAGACAATCGCAATTTTCTGCTTCTTTTCGCACAACATCCAGGACGGACTCTACCAGTTCCGCTCCTTCTGTGTAGTGCCCCTTTGCCCAATTATTTCCAGCCCCACTCTGTCCAAAGACAAAGTTATCCGGTCGGAAGAGTTGTCCGTATGTTCCAACTCGAACGGCATCCATGGTTCCTGGTTCCAAATCAAGAAGTATTGCTCTTGGGACATATTTCCCCCCTCCAGTGCGAGCTGCAACTAATAAAAATTATTTCAAGCGATACATTGGAAATTATCAGTGCTTATGCAAAATGTGGATCTTACGTTAGTTTTTTTATTTGCAAAATTTCACTTTATACTTTTTCTTATAACAGTAGAATATAATATAATTTATAATTTTAATTTAATTACTTTAAATTCATTATCCAAATGTTCATACTCACCAGCTGCTTCATTATAGTAAACATTTATTCTTTCCAGTTGAAGATCAGATGATCCCTTATACACACCAGTCGCATCTATTCCATGTTCTTCTGAAATTACTTCCCAAAACTATAATAAAAATATATGATTTTACATATGTATGTTTGTTATTCCTTTCAGCAACTTGACATAAAAATAGTTTTGTTTTCCGGCCGTAAAAACAAAGAATTTGGAAATCTTGCATAAATCTAAAGAGGAGGCAGAGGAAGGTATTCGTAAAAATGGAAATCCACCGGTTTTAAAATTTCTCATGGATGTTTCAGTAAATCTGTAGCAAATGAACAAGAGTAAAATTATCGAGTAATCGCATTTAGTCGAAATATTGGGATTTTTTTATGGCTTACATATTGAAATTATGAATTTCCTGTGGATTCGTACTAAGTAATTTTACATAAATTATCAGCCTAAATTTAACTTTTAATTTAACTGATATCATTCATAACCTAACTTAAGTACTTCCGGTCGGAGCTATTTCCTTTGCACTTTAGTCGTACGTTCACTGAATGCATAGCTTCAATTCTCGTATTGCAAATATGAAGGAAGTTGGCAACTACTTCAAAGTTTTATATTCACCAAGTGTCTGAACTATTATAATGTTTCCAATTTTTTTTTTACGTTTACTGCAGCTCAATATTCAGATTTGAAGCATATTAAACATTCGGTTTTCATATTTTAATAATTACAAATAATTATTTATAATAATACATAATAATTGTAGATGTATTAATATTATATACATTATTTTGTAATAATATATGTATTATTTTTTATATATCATAACTTAGTTTATTGTTTTTATAGTTAAACTTTTTTTTTGTTTATTGGTCTGTGTCAAATTTTTATGATTTTTTGATTCCTTCAGTACTTACATTAACTAGAAATAATTGAACTTCTTCGCGATTATCGTTTTCAACAGTTAATAACATGCATCAGAATGAAACTGCAACCGAATATTTGAAAATAGATGTTAAACAATTACAGTAATTATTCAGATTAGAGAAAATGTATATCTTTTTAATAACAGTTTAATATGAGTTAAATATTTTAAAATTAATTTTAGATATCTTGATTAAGCAACAAAATTCACAATGTAAGTGCCAATTTATTACAAACAGTATTTGATTGTAAACCTCATCTGCGATGAAGATTAATTTTCGATTGATTTAACATTATTATTAAAACTTAATTTCATTTGAAAATTAATGAGGTTTTGATTTTAAAGTACAGTTTTAGGTGTAAAGAAGAAATAAAAATTGATTCAATAGTATTATATTTGAAATATCAATTTGAGATGTTTAAGAATGCCGAAAAATTCGAAAATTTGATTTCTGCGCGTTAAAATAGTGGCTGAAAAAAAATCTTTCAGGATAAAACCAATATTTTTTTTCCTAGTTGTTCCTGACGCGCAAACAAGTTTAGCAATAAACTCTTGATTTATAATTAAACGTCTAAAAAAAAAAGATATGGAAACACTTCTGTACAGGCCTGGTCTCCTAGAAGTTAAGTGGATGTGAGAGCCCGAAAGAGTCATTCCTCAGCTCTCAAGTATGGAAGATGGATAGAATGTCAGCGGATATACTAAAAATAAAATATAAAAATAACAGTCTGTTCCGTAGGGTCAAAAGTTTCTGGTCTCGTAGAAAAATCTTTTTGCATCTTCTGGCAAAAATTTTCCCTTTATGAGCATTCGATATACATTTTCCCATACCTTGTCTTCAGGTCAGAAATAAGACTTTTGCAGAAGCAGATCTAGATTACTAGAATTCGTTGAAGAAGATGAAAAAGATTCCATGATATAATCTGAGAATCAAAAGCGACTGCCGAGTACTCCGAGAATGAAATTGTAAATGTATCAAATGAAATCAAAAAACAGTAAAACTTAAGGGATATTGGTCATTTTCAGAAATATAAATTCAAATAGGTGAGATTTTTTTTTTATTGTTTAACTTATGATAGCCTCCTCGTAGACATTGTGAAAGAATGAATGATATTTTTAAAACATATTTTATGCTAGTAGAGATATTCAACATTTTTATAATTGACAGCAGCTCAGACTAATTTAATTGGAGCCTATTAAGACTTATGATTATGTGCTCATGATGTGTTTGAATTTTTAACATTTTTTTAATATAAAAAGAAGAATGAATGTTTAAGAGTTTAATATAAAAGCACTGCAATGTAATATTATTTTAATAATTGCTAGATCTTTTTCAGGCTGATAGGTTTTATCTCATACCTTAGTATAATAATTTTTTTTAATCACAAATTATTAAAATTTATGAAATGTTACCATCTGATTTCAGTGAACAGAAATCACTTAAGTTTTTTTTTAAAACATCTTAGGAATTGAATTATCATTGCTCTACTATTTAAAATAATTGGCGAATCATGATGAAGTTTACTTATTAAAACCATCAATGCTTCTTTATCTAACTCAGACAGACTGAATTAAGTGTTAACCTATAAATAATCATTTGTCTCCGGAACCCCTTTTTCTATCTTTTACACGTGGTTTATTTATATTTTTTTCCGTTCATTCCATGATATTAATAGTACATTAACTCAGCCTTAGACTTCATTGTAAATCAACTTCATTATCCTGTTTCACTATCGTGATCGTCGAAAAATTCATCTTTCATTATTACTTTAAAAAGTGAAAATATTTTATTACTTATAGAGACGAATTACTATTAAAGTTCATGTTCTTATTTTTCGTAACATTGATATTCAGTGCCGAGACATTCAGCATAATGTTTGAAATAATTGAGAATTGATAAAAAATCATGGATTCTGACATATTATATCTTGCACTTATTCATTCCGTTCTTTAGAATTTATCAAGTTCTTAAAAAATTGCTAAATGCATAAAGTTTTACAAAGTTATTGGTTCGATAATGGTCAATACAATAGATTTTAAAGAGGAAAAATAAATAGTGTCACAAGAATAAAAGTTTCAATTGCTGAATGCTGACTTTAATAAATATCATTTTTAATGACAGCTTATTGTGCTTTAATCAAGATTTGGTTCAATTAAAATAGGTTGGGTACTTTGTGTTACCTCTGGGTTCACACACAATGGCAGCATTTCATTGTATACATGCCAAGATGTCTTTTTAACGGATTGAAAAATGGAAAATCGAATTTCAAGAGTTAAAAGTAATCATATTCCAAGCAATATTGAAAATAAGTGAGAGAACGTAATATTTGAAATACAAAACAAAAATGGAGAAAAAGTCTTTAAAAACGGAACAATTATTTTTAATGTTCATTCACATTTCAATTCTTCTTAAATCTGAAAATTCTAATTATAAAGCAGTTAAATTAAAATTATTATAAATATCAATTATTTAATTAATGCTTTGTCCATTCATGAAATATTTTTTAAATTATGTCATTAAATAAAATTTTTTTGACTGTTTGACGCAATTTTGCTTTAAAAAAGGGATTTTTAGCAAAACAGTTTATAATTTTAGTAAAAATTATGAATTCTGAAAGCAGTCTTGTCCTATTAATAAAATTTTTATTTTTCTTGTTTACATATCTTATAAAAAATCTTTATTATAAAATGATTGTTAACTTATTACTATGAATTTAAGATAAATATTTCGATTAAATAACTGCAGAACAGAATTATTGTATTAGGCTTGGATTATTATAAGTGTGTTTATTTATATATGTATATAAATTTATTCTACTTTATTCGGAACTGTTTTCGAACATCAATATAACTTTTTTTAAAATTCAGTCAATATATCGAATTTCTCATACTTATGATTTGTATAACGGATCTAGTTCATTCTTGAGAAAGAAACCACCGACTAAAAAATTTTCAAATTCATATCGATCACATATATTTTTAAAAATACTGTTTCTTTAGAACATTTAGCACTGGCTACAGGGTTTCCAGATAGAATATAAGAGATTCTTAGTAAAGTCTGGGGCGACCTGTATTCAAAAACTAGATCTTAGTAGCGGATACTAAACTTATTACTAATAAATTAATAAATTAATAAGTTGGCGTTTCATTATAAAAGTTTTGAATCACAAAATCAAAAGATCAGAAGATTTAACAAGACGAAACGACAAGTGGTTTGCAAATCAGTTTTCAAAATTTGGAAAATACGAAAATAAATAAATATTAACTAAACTATGTGAGAATGTTGATCTTAATTTCTGTCCGGTATCCCTTTATTATCACATGTACTTATTTTTGAATATTCATTTGAACGTTCATATTTAAAAAGTGGACAAAACTGTTGAACCAGTGACTGAAAATCGAGAATTGTATGAAAATTTTTCACTTAGAGAACGTGATTTCACTTGTGATTGACTAAAATACCTTTGCACCGATCTGGTTCCCGCACTGGCCAGCCTGAATATGAACTATTTCTCGCATGGTCGAAGCCGATTGACCAACGGTAATGGAACAATGGAAACAAACGCACGAACTGCAAGTGCCGCTCTGCCGAACAGAAGCAAAATTTCTTTTCGACGGAACCAGCTCAAATGGATTCTGTCGAGATTATGCCATTGGTGAGGAGAGAATCAAAGCAGTGTTGCCTCGACTGCTTCCATTTTTTTAATTATTTTTATTTCGTCCTCCCTCTTTCAAGCTTAAATTAATTCATCTGACGCGGTCTTGGACGGGAAGACTCCACACCATCTGCAGCACTGAACTTTTGAAATTGTTCCTTTGGATGCGACATTTATAATATCAATTAGCCTTATTTCGAATGGCGATATTGCCCACTTAACTGCATCGGTCTAATTTAGAGCATCTCGGGATTTATATTTTTTCCGGTATCAAAAAAGCGCAGGTCTGTCCATTTCCAGAGAATGCTGTCGTGAACTATGGTTTCTGATATTTTTTCGTACGAGGCACAGGTCGATGTTCCTCTTCCGCCTTCCAAATTTTTTCCCTTGTTCTTTATTCCAAAAAATTTCCGTTTAAGTCTAAAATACAATTCTAATTTTTATTTTACCCCCACCAATTGTTACTTCAGATCTTGTGATCTTTAGAGGATGTGGCCATTCTTAATAAAGGCATTATTCATCATTTATTAATAAGTGAAAGGAATTATTCATCATTTATTAATAAGTGAAAGGAATTTAATAAACATGTGCAAGGTAAAAGGTAAAATGAGATTAAAATATGATGAATCGGGGATCTTGAGTTCCATAAAGAAACAAAGGATAATGGGAGATGCAAAAATATATGAGACTAATTGAAGCACATTTATAAAACGTATGAAGTTGGATGTACAAAAAACAGTTATGATTAAGGATATTAGATTTAGAATAAGAAATTCAAGGCAAAGGAGATCTGTCGCAAATTTGGTTTTAACTTTTTGCTGTATAATGACGGTATATGCAAATCATAAAATTATAGTTAACGTGTTTTAAAACACATAAAAAGGTTTATTATCTATTAACTGGAAAAAATTTTCTGGAGCTTTTTGACATAAGTTTGGGTATCGGTCAGCATATATTTTCAGCGCTTTATGAATGAACAAATATTACAGAAGTAATAAAAATGGGACTATTAGATGAAAGTGTTCATTAAATTAATTATTATTATCGAAATCGTTTATTATAAATAATTAATACCTACATAATGAATGAATGGAATATCGTTAAATGTGACTGATTACAATCACATACACGAATTTTAATTGATAACATATATTTATTATAAAATTAAGTAAAGTTTTATTTACAATCTTTCACATAGGCGGTATATGAGTGTATAATTTTCTTCATTTAAATCTCAGAGAAAAAATGTTAAATTTCTGAAGGAATATTTGGAATTATGAGAAGTCTATCCCATCATTTTTATCTCTATTTACAGAGCTGTAGCAGCACTAGCTTTCGTTTTGAAAATGCATTGAAATATTATTACAAGAGTAGCGAATGATTTTCTTAAGTCAACAACCTTCAAAATTATCGTAAGTAATATAAAATATAAATACCATGACCAATAAAATATTTAGTTAAATTTTGAGATCCTTTACAGAAAGTCAAATATAACTATCTTTAAAACTAAAAACAAAATAGCGAAATAGTCAATTTATAACTTGTTTTTAACTTGTCATTAGGATGTCAAGTAAAATTAATATTAAAATGAGATAGAAAATCATCTTTGCCAAGCATATGAATTTATTAATTAATTGTTAAATGGTCGCTCTAAAAAGTCAAACATGGCATTTTCTCTTTTTTTCTAATGTAATTTGTTTTTCACGACGCAGACTATATATTAGGATCATATATTTGTGAATCACATTATTTAATATCGATAACATGAATCCGAGTGATTAGATATTCATTTTCAGTTAATCTAAGTATTATGATAAATTATTTATTAAATGAATACACACATACATTCATATACATTACTTGTGTAAAATAAGAAATAATTCTAATTAAAAAATTATTAGAAGGGATTGAATTTAATGAATATTATTTCTTGACTTCGATTTAAATATTTTTTATTGGAAAATATATATTTAATTTAAATTGATAATTATTTAGAATGGCTAGTTTGGAAATGGAAATTCAGATTCATTACCTGAATACAATTGGATAAATTGCTGAAAGAATAGACATAAATCAAATTCTGTATGAATTCATTTTCTAAAAAAACTGTTGTAAAAAATAAAATTTAATATATTTAAAATAAAATTTGATTTCTGTTAACTGAAGAATTATACATTTCCAAGTTAAATTTATACAATCAAATCAAAATGGTATACATTATATTAGTTACAATCTAAAAAGTGGTATTTACTTAACAGAAGATAAATTTATTTTTGTAGTCACATGGAAAAAAGAAAAACTGTATTTTACTTGCAGCGGTACGAAATTTATTGATAGGAAAAATTAATGGATGAAAAAATATTTTAATGTTTACTGAGTTATATTATTTAATGGTTGTTCCAGCACTGATAATTTCATTTCTATTAATTTCAATCCATGAATATTTTAATTTTTTTTGTAGTTTTTTTATGCTGTTATATTGAAGCAAAAGATTATTAGATAAAAAAACTTTATGACATGCTTTCCTAAGTATATTACAAATTCTTTGAAAGTGTCAGAGTGAAAGCAACATAAATAATTAAAAATTCTTGAAAAATTATGAGTTATTTCATGAACATTGAAAAATGACCAATGATTAACATGAAAATATAAAACAATGGTATTTTTAATTATTTCTGATATTAAGACTTTATTCAATTATAGTTTTTTGTCTGATCCTAAAATTACAATAGCAAAGTTTCTTTTAAAACACATTTTTAAATAAATTTTGAACATTTATTTGAAAATTTAGAAGAAATAAGCTTAATTTACATAAAAAATGACAAATCAAATCTCATATTTTATCATTGTGAAATTTATAGTCTTGCATTTTTATAATAAATGAGGGAAATAGAACTAAATTGAATTTACAATATTATAATAAAATATTCTTTTACTAAAATTATATCTTATTTTGTTGAGTTTTTATTAATAATTCAATATTTTATTACATATTTTAATATTTTTTATCAGAGACTTAAATTTTTGATTTTAAAAATGTTTCCTTTAAAAATCTGATTAACAATCAAAGTTATTAGCCTTATTTGAATAATTTTCACATGTTATCATAGCTTAGAATCTAACTTTGAAATACAAGAAAAATCTTATAATCAAAAGTGTACTTCTCATTTTGGTGAATTTTTAAGAAAATGGTGTCCTAACATATAGTTGAGTCATCACCGTTTTGCATATTGATTAACATATAGTTCTACTTTTGACCTAAAGGCTTCCCTATCCAGTGCATACAATTCCGAAGCTTCCTGATTCAATGGATCATCAAAATTTAAAAGATCCTGGAAAGCAAAATACATTTAAATGAAAATGCAAAAAAAAATTATATTCATTTTTGTTTAAAAAAAATTCATCACACTCACTGTAAACAATGAATTTAATCCCCAAACAACATCTTTTAATCTTCTTGTAGGTGCCCAACCCAAACCATCTAAAGAACTCTGTCTTAAAAGGCTCAAACATACTGCTCCATCTTCACTAATATTAGGGTGCCATAATTTAGTTTCACAGTGAACTACAGGAGGCTGAAAATATGTTTTTATTCATTAAATTATTTTGAATCTCGAGATACTGACATAGTTCAAAAAATAATTATGAATATTTACAGTATAAACAATGCAGAATAATGGCATATGTTCTTATAAGAAAACTTATAGTAAATATGAATGCAAATGTGTAAACATAAATTTAATTTTCAACATAAGATTAAATTTGTTTTTTTATTATGAGAACAGACAAGGTACTAACAATAAATTACGTTATTAATATGATTTTTGTTCCAAAATTAAAAATATATAAATAAGAACATTAAAGTCAGGCAATGGTATTTTCGATAATGATGAAAACCACACAAGTTAAAACTTACGGCCATGTTATATTCGTCAGTCACAAAGATATGAAATGTAAAGCGTCCTCCAATCCAAAAACCCTCATTGGGGGCTACAATGAGTTTAAATTCGTGAAGCTGATGAGGATTTTCAAACAAAATCCTGCAGGTTGAAGGCAATGTTTGCTCCATTTCTTGAACTTCTTTTACAAGTAATTGATCTCTTACAGATGCTCTCTTTTTGGTTTCTGACCTCGACGTACCATTTAAGAGAGAGCCGTCTTTTTTCAATTTTCCTTTCAGAGTAATCATCGCTCAAATATTTTCAAAATATTTATTGCAGTTCACTTCTTCCAAGCCATTATTATCTACTATCATTTATCGCAGATATCTAGATTTAAATTCTGGAGTTGAAAGGAGTTTTACATACTAAGACCATGAATATATATAGATTTTTCTGAAAAAAAACAGATCTCAATAATCTCACAAGGTGATAAACAGGCGGCCATCGAACTTAACAAGATGAAATATGGAAGATGCAACGGATGCAAGAGCTGACTCTAGGCGGCAACATTTGGAACTAAATAGTCGTGCAATGGTGAATTGGTTTTAAAAAGAGGCGGGTTATTTTTTGAAGTTATGGCGACAATAAATATTTACATCTACTAAGCAATTTCGATTAACCTTAATTAGAAATTCAGCAGTTTGAATTTAGCTCATGCAGAATCTCGTTTTAGCAAAGTGATTTGTTTTTTTTTTTTTATTGAACTCAAACTATCCAGCTAATTTTTTATTAAAAAGGGTGGTTAGAATTAAAAAACTATTAACCATTCCAGTACTTAATTTGTTAACAACAATAATTAATTTTGACTTTTTTTAAATAAATAAAAGGAGAAAATATTCTATCGGAAATAAATAAGTGTAATATTTTGATAAAAAAAACTTCTTTAAGAATATAAATTTATACTATAATTAGTATTTCAGGTAAATATGATTTCAAGATTTTGTTGAGCAATAAACATTTCGATGGGTATAGTACCCAAATAGAGAATTTAATTTTTTATAACAAATAAATTTTACAATGTAAGAAATTTTTAGCAAATGCAATGGTTTTAAGCATGATAAAATGATAAAATATTTGGGGGATTTCTGATCTACAAAAGTGAATGGTGTGAATTTCATCTTAATGTATATTTCTGACAAATGATGCATTGATTTGTTGTAATGATGCTGTTAATTCTTCTTTTGAGATCACTTAACCTATTTTGGAGTCACGATTTTTCGATTTGAAACCGTTTGAGAAAAAAATAAAAATTCATAATTTCTAACTTTTTACCATTCTTTCATCAGGATTTTTTCATTTTCGAAAATCGAAAACTGCACTGACTGGTCAATATTTCAATAACGGTTGAACTTCATTAATTTTTATAGTTATACCTTCAGATGATTTACCATTAGCTTTATTTTTGTGTCTTTGATTTTAGAAAATTTACTTTAACGGCTAAGATTGCAGGAAACGAGTTGTGATGTGGGAAAACAGTGCGTTCTTTAAGATAAACCAGGAGCTGATCTTTTGGTTCTAATTGACATTCATTTTTATCTCAATATTTTATATGGTTGTAATTGGAATTAGTTTTCTTTTTTGCTTCCAATGTGAAATTTGTATTGCCATAATTAATATTCCCGAACCAAGGTCCTTCTTCGAACTTTGTTTGACATCGAAATCGTTTTGACATCATTTGATTCAAAACAGGAGTCGATAATTTCCCACACTAATATGATCCGACATGGAAAACAACTATGTTACCTAACCTAGCCAGTCTAAAGCCCCGTCATAGCTTTCACCTGGCGGTTTTCCGTTCGCACAGCACACAAATAAAGAAGTCTGCAAAATTTTCAGAAATCGACAAGCCCCTAAGCAGGTTTTTGCTCTAAGCTTTGCGCAACAAATTAAGTTTCGTAAAGATATTCTAACGTGGCTATTCCCGGTTATGGTCTGAGATTGTCCACCACAAGAAGATGGGTAAACCTCATGGGAAACTCCTTTAATATTACCCTTAAGTTAATCTCTATAACAACTTTGCTCTGGTTAAAAGCGAAATTAAAAGTTACGGACATACTAATTTCAGCCTTTTTTTAATAACATTATCAATAAGATCTACTTTCTAAAGGAAAACTATTTAATATATTCTTATATAATTAAAATGTCAATTAATATGTCAGTAGATTTATATTGGTATTATTCAAGATTTATTTCTGATTCGGAAGAATAACATATGTGACTTATTTTAGATCAACTCAATCTACAAGTTTCGGCCGATTTCAGTTAATTAATGGTTCTGCATTTTCCATTTTTAATTTTATGTTTTGTAATTAAACTTTCTAATAATAAAGAACAGCATAATTTAAAGGCAAAAAGTTTCAAACGGTTTTCAATAATTCCTTTTTTCCCTGAGTACAAAATCTAGTCGTATCTCCAAAAGACTGAAGAGAAATAGTTATGATACTTTCTTATTTAAGGATTTTTGGTGTCAGTTTCGTCGTAATACATAATTTGTATATTATCTTACGAAAAAAAGTCAGTTTTACATACAGGTTGTAAAAGAAATTTACTTGTGAAATTCAAAATTAATTTCTAATTTTATTGCTTTGGAAATGAGATACTTTTATTACTAATGAAATGAAAATATTTTTTCTTAATCGCTTTAAAGATTGTTTCTTAATTTGTGCAAATAATTATTTGGCTTAAAAGTTTTGGCAGTATCCAATACGAAATAGCAACCTTTTGTAGTTCTGGTTTAAAACAATGCTTCTTTTATTTTATGAAAATTTTACTGAGCAAAATAATGATGAAAGTAGTATATTTCGGAAAAAAAGGTTAAAATATTTTTAATTTAAAAAACTTTTTAGGTTTACACTAAAAAATGTCTTTAGAATAGTGAGCAATAAGATTTATGCTTTTGTTATTATTCCTTTTTCAGTTTTTGAGATTAACAACGGTCTTTATCAAACAGCAGAAAATGATACTTCTTTTTTATCTAAGATGACCAATAAGGAATCAACTCACATACCAAAAATGACAATATCCTGCAAATATAAAATTTTATAAATGATGGATTATAATTTTTTCAGATAGAAAGGAAAAATAGACTTACAAACTCCATAAATCAACTTCTGGACCATATTTTCTGTCACTGACAAAAATTCTAGAGCATATTCTGGAGAACTATAAAAGATTGATAAAAGTTCTTTTTCGCCAGTAACTGTTCACTAAAGTCTAAAGTTTTAAGAATTTTTTTTCGTTTTAATGAATATTTATCGTTGATTTAATTTGTGAGAGATTTTATTAAGATAACTTTATAATCCAATAATCTCAACTCAGCTTTGTTCAGGGTCTACTGTTATATTTGTATTTTCAGATTTCCAAAAGAAATTTTATTACAATCATATTCACTTTATATTTAGGAATTATTTTTAAATATTATTTAATATTGTGACATAATTAATCAAATCCATCCATTTCCACGATATTATATGAATATAAAATATTGAATTTTGAAAAATTGCAAATTAAAAACTGATTTTTGGAGTGGACAAAATTTAAATTTAAACTCATTTCTTATTGTTTTAGTATAAGTGACAATTAGCTACTAGATTATCTATTAGCAGCAAGATGATGTAATTAGTAACTGATAAAATTTAATAATGTAAGAAACAACTTTAAGTCTGCTGAATTGATTTTTTGCTTTTATATATTTTTCCGGGACAACTTTGTAATTAAATCTTTTGAAGCTATGTTTAAATCACGTAATCTTTAAAAAACTTGTTTATTGATTTTTGACTTTTTCCTTTTTTTAGATATTGTTAACAAAAGTATTTAGAATAGAATTTTTTTTGTTTTTAAGACATTATTTGAAGCTTGAGCGAGTTAAACAGAAAAGTTTTATAAGTTTTTTTCTCAGTACATCTTAAAAAAAGATTTTTTTTACTATGACTCAAGCGAAAATAAAGAACAAAGGGAATATATATGTCAAGGAAAATCGGAAAATCGAAAGCGAATCCTGCTTTCTTGATAAATGATATTTTGAATTCATATTGGAATATATCGGCAAACGAGAGTTTGACTTGTAGGAAATGTCGAAGCCATCTCAGCAACTCAAAATATTTTTTTTTTTTTTTTTTTTTTTTTTTACAAGGAGAATCTTTTTTCAAGTAATGGAAGGATAAGGACAGGATTTCTCTCTGAACGTTGCTGAGAAACAACTCGTTTCGGTATCCCATTCGAGAAATGTAAAAATAAAAATTAAATTTGGTCATATGACTGCCCTGTCAGTGAAGTCTGTTGCTGACCGATGGCATCAAAAGTCAAGGCTTAAGCTGAAAACTCTGAGAGCAGTGGGGCAAAACTCGGGAAGAGAAACTCGGGGCAAGACTGGAAGTAGCAAATGAGGCAGAGGAAAGAAAGGACCGTAAATTACGATTTCAGAGTCAGTTAATCTTACTTAACACGTCTCTACTGCTTCAAGTGGAAAATTTAATCTGCGGATAGTTAGAACTGAGCTTCCTTTAATGAGGTCAGTTTTCTTTCGATATTTACCATTTAATCACTGTATGCTTCATCACAGGAAAAAAGATTAGGTTCTGTATATTGGAATAAATCTCTGTTCCCTCAACAATGTAAAAATATAAAGCGAATGTTTAACTTATTGTTATGAACGTCTTGGTGTATCAGTTATGGAGAGCAAGTGAAAACAGTTTATTGCAAGTGTGCGTAACAAAATTAATACAGAAATGAAAAGGTACTCATTCTGCTACTAATTCACATCATATAACAAAAGAATAATTTTATGATTTTAAGGAATGAATAGTAATGTTGATTGCTTTCTGTAAAAGAAAGAAAGAGAAACTTTTTTTTTATAAAATATATCAATTTTTGGTAATATTACTAAAAAAAATTCTTGACTTTTGCGGCTAATTTAACGATGACCAGTAGGCAAACCAAGGGCACAATTTCACTCTAAGAATTTTGTCAACTAAAAATAATTTAAGAATTATATACTTCGTTCTGGTTGTAGGGTATTACTCCATTTGTTATATTTTTTTTTGTTTTACTTAGTAGATCTTCCTCGGTGTTTGAAATAATTTTTTTCATCCACGCCGCTTTTCATTAAATAAATAATGTGGGAAAAATTCTCTTCATCTTAATTCAGAATATACCGAGAGAAATTTTTTCAACAATTTCAATATCTTTCAATTAGAAATTTTAACTTTATTTATTATTATTGCCTAATCCGAATTCTAATATCATTAATATAAATATTGTATTATTAACATATTAAAAAAATTTGTAATAAAGTTAGATGTTAGCTCAAATTTTCGATATCTGCAGGAATAGCTCTACCACTGAAATTTAGTCACATTTTCTAATTTATAACGGTAAAGTTCAATGAAAACCTGCTGAGTTTTCTCCGTAAATTATAATTATATTATAAAGGATAATTAAATAACTCTTCTAATCAGGAAGACCTCCATTAAAATGAATAAATAACTCCTGAAAAAGAAAATTAATTAGTGAAATGATAATTAAATGAATTTGTCAATATAAGAGGTGAATATTCATACAGTTAAACTTTTTAAAATTTCTTCATACGCAGGGTTTTACTTTTTAAAAACCATTTTATGGATTTTTAAGAGAAATGAAATACCACGTTACAAAAAAAAGATAGTGAAATAATACTGTTTTAAAGGGGAAAATAATAGGAATTTCTGGTTTTAGATTTTGAAGAAACACGTTTAACTGTATGAAACTACTGATTATTTTTATAGCAGCTAACAAACAAATATACCTTGCAACTATAGTTTTATAATAATCATCATAAGAAATTAAAGAATATGAAAATTCTGAAGAAAACTGTTAAAAAAGAGATTTTTATATCAACAATTGAGTCGAGTATCTAGTTGATAGGTTATAATCTGTAATGATGAAAGAAAAACATGAAAGTCAACTCAAGTGAAAATAGAAAAAAAATAAGCAGTTGAAGTTCTATGCCAGCTAAAACTTTGGTTCAAAAATTATATGCAAGAAAAAAGCGTATGGGGATTTAATGGGAGAGATAAAAATTTTATATGATTTCGTATCTGCAAATAACCGATTGCTCTTTGCTTGTTTAAGTTTTTTATTTTACTTTTAATGTTCTTATAATTTTGCGGATCGTAAATTTTTATGACGTTGGCTTCTCGTTTAGAATTTGGATTGATAAAAGAGAAAATTTATTTTTTTATAAGATATAATTGCAGGATAAAATATAAAATATGCATCTAACTTAGTGTTAAAATTAAAATTTTTATTTGATAAATATTGACGGATAATTAGAAAATCGCCTTAAGTAGAGAGATAATTTATTTGCATCATTTTTACTTTAAGCGTTCCAATATATTTCTCGAGCTAGATTTACTCAGAATGTTACATATTTAATAAAATTTCATAAAGAGGTGTGAAGAAAATGTTAGGGGAAATGAAACCAGAGATTTGCATTCAAGTAATAATTCTTTCTTTTAGTGCTTATTCAGTTATATTTTATTCATCTTCTTTTAAATTTCTGATATTCTAATGTACGTAGAGCTGCTAATTGAGTCGACAAAGGCCGCTAAAAGCTTTGCTGGAAATTGGAAATTTGCTTTTGAATGAATCGCGATTTTAAAAGTCATTCAAAAATAAAGTACAAGGAAACGAGAGTGAAGAATACATTTCGAAAGTGCTGAAAGCGTTGACTGGATCTATTCATTTGAATTTTCATGGGGTAAAAAGGGAGTCGGGTGGCATTTCACCAACTGCTCAAGACTTCTCTCAAAGCAGCTTTTCCTATTTTTCATCTTCAAACTCCGTTTATGTTATAACGGGTCAGCGGCTTCATATAAATTGCTGAACACGGCAAAGGCTGGTTCGGTGGTCATGCTAACGCCAAGGGAAATCTGGCTTTGACGTGTGGTGTATGCTCTTTCTTAATGAACCGAGAGATGAAACAGGGCATTTAAACTTCACATTGTTCTCATTCTCATCTTTTTGAATTTTTTTTTAGTACGAGCGCGGATTCGAATTTTTATTATTATACATGTACGCAGGCAAAAAATACATGGAGGTAGTCATGGTTTCGAGGCCTCATAATGAATATTAGACTTTGAACACGTTTAGCATTTTGCTTTTTTGGTTGTTCTAGCTGAGTAATTTTGGGAGAAAGAAAATAACAATGACAATAAATAATCTAAATATTAGGAAATTTTCTTTTATCTATTTATTAGAAGGGAAAAGTTTCTTCCATTTCCTCTTCTTTTATCCCTTTGATTTCCTTTAATTAGATGTTTCGGCGAACAATTTCTTCTTAATTACCAAGTTATAATACTGAGTTTCTTCATTACTGAGCGCGGTGAGCGAAAATTATCTCTCGAAAAAGAAAAGCCATCGACATGCTGCTAACTTTCTCTTCATCGCAATGGTAAATTGATGAAATTCTGTTTTTGGTATGGTTAATTCCTTATTACATAAATTTCATTTTTCATAAATTTTTACGGTCTTCTGTTTTTATTGGCACGGAAATACTCTTTTATGAAAATACAAACGGTTTAACTGCATAACGTAAAGGCAAATTTTCGTACTCATTGAGTTTTTCTGCATGCATGGAAAGTCAAATAAGTCGGACAGTAAAAGAATTTTTACAGAAAAGGAATTATAATACAAACCTCTTCCGCAGTGTTGACGTTGGTAAATGGATTTGTCACAAAAACCAAAAAAAAAACAAATGAGAAAAATTTTTCGTGGCAGTATTAGAAAAAGGTTTCAGTTGTACTGGCTTTAAGGAAATAAATAATATAAATCTGATTGGAGTTAAATTGAAAATGGAAAAGCAATCCTTCACAATGAAAATCAGCTTTTTTTAAATCTGCGATGAAGAGGCTATTAAAATGTCTCGGGAAAATTTTTTTATTATACATTTAATAAAATTATTTCTTTAATTCAATCTTTTCATGTCAACCTTTCATCTTGTGCACAATCAGAATTATTATACCTTCTAGATGTTTATTGTAAATTTTTCTCCTAAACTGTTATGAATGTCTGCTTCATTTCTAAAATTTTAAAATTTCTTTTCGCTATATTACTGATGATTTAAACGCCTGAATATCGAAAAATCTGTTTCTGCACATTTTAAATTCGGAAACAATTGAATAGGAGCAAAATATAAAATTAGAGAAATGCTTAGAGTTTCAGTTTTCGGTTTACACCGATTAATGCACGTTAAAAATTTATAGTATTTAACATGAAGTGACCGTCTAAATATTTTTGTTTTCTTTGAATTTATAGAATTAACTTTCAAAATTATCACGTGTGATGGATTTATTCGTTTACGTTTAACGAGTTGGAAACAATAGTATTGTTGTAAAAAAAATCGTATTGTAAAAATATTGTATCCGATATTTTTTAGTTAATTTCCGATATTGTTCTCTCTAATTGTTGCCAAGGTTTTCCTCGGAAAGATGGCTAAGAATGAGTTTAACAAGGCGAACTACTCTAAGCGCAAAATAACAAGGGAGGGTTTTGCAAAGGAAGCTAATTAACCTTCGTGCGTCTCCCAATGAGAACGGGGCAGATGAAAGAGAACCATTAAAACTGTGATTTTTACTTTGACTAAAAGTGGAAAGAATTTTTTCGCTTTTTAAAATATCCAATTCATAATTGTCAAATAGGATGTGAATATAAGAGTGCCTGGAAAGTTACTTTTATTTTATTTTTTTTTTACGCAAAATTTCATCAATTCGGATTTAATTTATAATTGAAAGCATTAATGTACATTTTTGCAGTAACTAGTATATAATTGTGGTTTGCTTCATTGCTTTTCCCCATCATTCACGCCTTTGTTTTTTTTCAAATGTTCCACTTCACAGAGATTTTCCTTGTCAATTAGCACAATCCTTCAATGCACACGTTTCTAACGATTCCTTTCAATTTTCTGCGTCCAAATACCCCGAAGGTAATTAACCCAACATGGGAAATTCTTTTTTTAAACCATTTTCCAATTTAGGGTTTTCTTGCTGACAGTTTAAAAATAATTTTTTTTCCAGTATTTTTCCTTTTTTTTCCTGAATTTTATACGATTTTTTTGTACATTTAGGTGATCTCCCTTCGCAGGCAATTTGGTCGGAACATTTGATGAGAATCGGATTTTGAGAATGCAAAATAATTCCAATAATTTTATTTTTTCCTATCTTTTATTCAAACCGATAATTTAGTATTAATTTTTTTTTCCGTCTGAGGCTCCTCGGATATTCGCTTAGAAAAATGAATAAAAAACTATGCCTTTTTTTCCCATCTACCATTTTAAAACAGTTAATGTTAAAAAATTTCATTATTATAGAATCTGTTCCAACATACACAATATGTAGCGGTTGCGGGATACAAAAGCCACAATGAGCTGCGTAAGAATACGTGTCTCAGACAGAAATGATTTATGCAAGCAAGAAAATTGTTTATTCTTCTTTATTAGCTTTGACAGTGCGGAGTTTTATTATTTTTGCCATTTATTTATGGCGGCTTAAAAGTTTAACAACAAATAAAAATTTTCAATCTCATGGGGTAGTATCTTCTAAATGAAATTCGTTTTGCGTAAAGAAGAATAGAAATTTTAACGAAGTAAACTGACCGGCATATAAATTTTCCACAGCAATAAGCGATACGAAACCATTCACACTGAGTCAACAGATGTTACAACGGGGATTCATTCCCCGTTTCCTCAAAGGGAAAATCCTCGTGGCTAAATCCAAACTACTTTGGCTCCCTCATTTTTCTCCCGTTACTTCGGCCTTGTATTTTATTTTATTACGAGCAATCAATCAAACAGATCCACATATCAATCAAGCAACCTCTGCAATTAATGAGAGATCTTTCACAACCTTCCAATGAAGGAAGAAAAATCTTATCGTATAATTTAAAGCATATATAAAATTGTCAACACTCCCGGATCAGTTTCACCGGGGCTCGATTAGAATTGTGCCGGAAAAGGTATGGATCCATCGCTTACACGGAAATCATTTTAGTGCGACTAAAATCGAGACAGCGGATGAGTCGAATGAAAGATGGTAATTCTTTGATTCTGGATGTAGAGAAAATTTTTTTCTGTTCGCGGACCAATTATCCGAAAGGAGATGGCGAATCATTTCTTACATAAAGAGTAGCGCGGCTTTATATGAAATTTCTTTTTGAAAACTGGTGAAGTGACAATTCCACTTGAAATCACCGTAAACTTCGAAAGAGTTTCCGATTCTAGCTGAGTGGTCTGCTCTTTAATCTTTTCAGACCCGATCCAAAATGTTGAGGTTTAACGGGTCATTAGGGTCGTGGGTGCGGCCTCTGTCCTTGTATAACTGGACGATCAAGTCACGATACTTCAGTCGGATCTCATCCATTTTCGAGAAACTAAAAATGTCCTCATTCAAACTAAATGAGTGCTCTAGGCTGCCAATGGACATATTCTGGTTATAGTACGACATCCGTCGAGATTAAGTAGCAGTTGGGAGTTTTCTTCTCTTCGCGTTAATTGTGGGTTACATGTTAACGTCTGGCTTCGATACGAGACTGAAAAATGATTAAATGCTTTTAACCTAAATAGGAAGTACAAATTTAGCTCTGATGACAAATGGAAAATTCTCAACTTCCTCAGGAAAATAAAATTTTTTTTGGCCTCCAAGAAATATTCGTTGCAACAAAAAAATCGCTTTGTTGCAAAGTTATATAACGAAAAAAAACACATCACGGTCCATAAAAGCGAAACCCACAATTCATTAATAAAAATTTCGGTTATCAGAAAGCTGGTCATTTTTATGATTTTTTGAGGATTTCCTTTTCTTCCTTCTTTAATCCTGAAATAAGTCCCACGAATTGAGTTTCCGATATTCAGTTAATCTGGGAAACAGATTTCTTCGACCTATGCTTCGCTTTTCGTCAAGAACAGGCAACGCATTTGAAATAATTTTTCAAAAATCAAATAAAAAATGATAATGAAAGGAAAATCCGTAACGAGGATGGGAAAATTTCCATCAAGGAGCACTTTCTTTCACGAGAAAAATATTCTGAAAAGCCATAAGTGCATCCTGTCATTGTTCCACTTAAACAGGTTTGAATTCGAAATTTTCTATTTATGAACAGCAGCAGTAAAAGTTGAAAAATCAGTGGAAGAATTGAATTGAAACGATTTTTGTTGCTCCTTTCTTTCATGATCACTTGCAAGTTACTGAAGTAGAATAAAACCTCAAAATGATCTTGTGCAGTTGCAGATCATCATGAAATTAAAGAAGTTTTAATTATAAGTTCCATATCCAAGATAAAGAATTATCGAAAGTTTTTTTGTAAAAATCGTGCCGGAAAATAAAATTAAGTAAAACCGAACTGTATCAAATAAAAATTTGAAAGCATGTAAACGAGTAGTCGATATGTAGCATTGCAAGTGGATTCTCTTCTTTCAAAGAAAGAATAATTTTTGATGCAATAGCACCTGCAAGAATAATACTTATAATGTTATATTTGAACATTATATCGGTATTTTACATCATCGAAGAATCAGAGGTACGAGTAAAATCATTGGCGGGCATACGGTACTATTCGAATTTGCACCGGTTTAACTGCAGGCGAAACTTGTTAATATTAATATTAATATCTTGGATTTGAGATTTGCTTGGAGTGAGGATGTTAAATCTTGGATTATCAATTCCGTCATAAATGGATTCGCAAATAGAATCTTGTCAACCGCAGAACATCATCGGAAATCAACCGATAAGGGAATTAGGTCTTAATGCATGGATGAACAGAGCAATCAGCCCATGGCCAGCCGCAGATTGTCTCCGGGGATTTGCAGAACTGTCCCGCGCAGGATGAATTCACTTTTGAGTAAAGAAGGTAAAAATAAAAAAGTATGAATGCGATTACAGCGGCAATAGTCCTCCTGAGAAACAAGGAAGAACGTTTAATGGTAGTAGAGAAGTGAAATAATAAAGGTAAACCCAACAAATCTCATCTTTCGAATACCAATCAAGACTAATACGATAGGCAATAGAAAAATAAAGGGGCTCCGGGGAAGCGAAGGCTTTCAAGAATGCGTTACGTGTCAGGCAAAGGGGAAGAAGGAACAGTACGAAGCAAGATTATTACTTAAGGGTGAAACAAAGTGTGAAACATTCTGAAAGAAACTGTTTAAGACATTGATTGAGAGCGGAGGGAAGAATTAAGGTGAATTTTTCGCAGGATAAAAAGAAATTTTGCAGGAGAAATGAAACTGCCAAAAATTCCATCTTTAACTAAGACATGATTGAACAATGGGGTGATTTTCCCCTTTTTTTCAGGTTATGGACTAGATTCGATGAGTAAATCGGAAGCCCCGAATTCAAAGTCAGTTCGTCTAACAATCAAAAAGAAAATTTCCTTTTTTTTCCCGTCAACTTTGAAAATTTTTCCCTTGATTTTTCTTCCGATTCATTTAAATTTCGGGCCAGCTTAAAATTGATTCTCTCTAATATTTGCATTTTATATGCAGATTTCCTACCTTTCAAAACCCGATACTTTTCTTTGATGCCGTTAACGCAATCTTAAATCAGTTTTAATTATGTAAGAAATTGATATTCGAAAAACTTTGATTTGCATCCATTACTGTGTTATTATTATCCCGTCCAATACATCATGATAATGTCCGATCTGCAGCTTTGTTCGCGAAGATTTGTTCTTTCACTTAATAAGATTGCTATCGTCAAAATAAGAAGTTGTTGCTTTTTGAGATAAAGGAAAGTATTAAGCTTGGCCTTTTCTCGATGAAAATAGGAATCGAGAGAAAAACGTAAAGGTCAGAATGAAAAATTCTTTAAAAAGAATGAGAATGAAAGTTTTTCAATTAAAGGAAACAAAATTTTCATCCGCAATGTTTTCCCAATTGTGAGGGGTTGCAGCTGGAAAGGGGGCTGAAAAGGGTTGGGTAAAATGAAGTTGCCCCTCAACCTTTAACAGCCAACAATCATGGCAGCCTGCATGCGCTTAATGTTTAACGGAGACCAAGGGAAATTATTGCCTGCATTGAACGTACATTTATTAAATTGTTGTGTACTAAATTAAAAAACATCATATACCGATGTACAAGTGCTCCCTATTTGCTTGAAAATAGTCTTTTGGGAGAATGAAAATTGCTTTATTTATCGAAAGGTAGTAGAATAAACATGCACGGATTTCAATGAACGACGGATTTTCTGAACCGTTTTTGCACTTCAACAGTCTTCCTCAATTTTCCAATAATTTATGACTATTTGCTGGCTCTGCTAAACTATCCTCCCTTCAGGACAAAATTTTCTTTGTTTAACATCGACTCAACGATTTCGATTTGATTAAAAGAGATTTAATTGACGATTTCTACTGCTATTAAAAGAATAAAGTTAAATTTTGTAGGAGAACAAAGGAGCATCAAGAAAGAAACGCAAGTTTTAAACATAAAATACTTAAGTGAATGTTGGAAATAAAAGAATTTTCCGCTGGAAAACTTTTCCATAAATATTGATCTTTTATTTATCTTCATCAAATTTTCATCAATCAGAGAATAAGCAATTTCAAATGAGACAATGCTGAAATTACCACGAAATGATATTTAAATTTGATCTTCAGTGAAAGGTCAAATGAATTAGATTTCATCAGGGGGCTTACACCAAAGCTATTAGAGTCCACAGTCAATCTCTACGGGGGATTACCTAATTTAGGGTAAAGGACAAAGACAAAAGCAGAAGAGCCGTGTACTCAGTGAATTCATCTATAAATTATATTTTAATCATTAATTCAGTGAAAGGACATGTTTGCCAAGACATTATCTTTATCTATGGAACATTCGGTGTCGGGTAAAATGTTCAGATAAATGCAGGAAAATGTTAGCTAAGATTTTGCGAGCCGTCCAAGGTCAATCAGCGATTTCGGGGGTGGTTTTAATGGAAAAAAGAACGTTTTCCAATCAGGCATCTTTTACGAAAGGAAAAAGATAATAATTCATCGTGTGTGGAAGAAATTGAGCGGACATTTTTGTGTCGAAAACGCTTTTCGAAAAGATTCCAAGTTAGCGAAAATTCTTGTTTGTATTGAATAAATTGTTTCTGATGGGGATCAGTTTCGATCAAAACAAAAAGTATGGAATATGGCGGCTTGAGAAAAATTTCTTCTAATTTTCTAATTTAAGACAGAAAAGATTTTTTTTTTTTTCGAAACGGCAAAAAACTTTAATTGTTCCTTGGGTTATCATCGGGAGAAAGAATTCCTCATCTTTTTTTGTGTTTTCTTTTCGATGTATTCTTTTCATTTACGGAAACAAGTTTCTGGAAAGGAATTTTTCGATTTTTTTTTTTCAAAAATATTCTTGGCTCTAAAACAATATAATACTTTGGTGAAAATCATCGCGAGTCCGGTCAGAGCCATAAATATGTAATAGAATTGATTAAAAAAAAAACAATAAAATATGAATGAAATATCGTAGAAACATTTTATTCAGTTTCTTATTCGGTACATATAAGTGCAAGCGATTGAAAATGATATTTTCTGCGGGAATTGCTTCAATAAAATTTACTTGATTTAAGTAAATTTGGAGATATTTCTCTAATTGAATTAAGTGATTGCCCAGTTTTCGAAGCAGTAAATAACAAAAATTTCCTTGACGGAAGGTGGAAGGTGATTGGAGGTGTAGCATGTTATTCCCCCATTCAGTCAAATCTTATAAATCGTCACTGAAAATGAAACGTTTCGTGCAACCTTATTTTGCGAAGGTTTTCACGTTTTTGCTCGAATTTCTCGGTTGATAAGTACTTTTCTTTCCATACTTTATCTAGAATCTCACAAAAGGAGATTTCTTTATGTTTGATATATTTTATCTATATATTTTTGAATTAAAACCATTTTTTTTTATTTTTCAGTTCATTTAGAGGTTAAATATTTTTTTCAAAAGTCTTGCAAAGTGAAATTTGGGAAGGCAATAATAAACAGCCTGTTTTAATTTTAAAAGCAAATTCGGAAATGTACTTTTCTTATTTCTTTACTTTTACCAAATTCTAATTAGTTTGATTTTTTTTTTAAAATTTGTAAAATAAAAATATGTATGTAATTATATATTTAAAGCAGAATGTGTGCAAAAAAACAACGATGACATTTCCAGAAGAATTTGTCATATTTAGAGTAGAAATGAAAATAAGCCGGAATTTTAAGAGCATGAACTTACCGTGATTTTCGTATCTGTATTTTAAGTTTCTTCGATTTAAAATATATTTATATTTAAAAATATAAAATATTTTTGAAAAAAAAAAAATTACATAATTTATTATACATTTTAATTATGATAAGATTTAAAATATACATATTTCTTGATTCTATATTAATATTTAAGTCACATGGATACCAAAGTAACATCCTTCTACGTTTAAATCATGAATTTTTTTTTTATAAAATGAACAGTGACTGCATTCTTTTTCCTCCACACAATATTCCTAAATGATGATATCGCTGTGGTGCAACTTACCCTACAGTTTGTGCAATTCTAATGTAATGAAAGACTGTAGAATACCAGGATTCGGTCGGTGAGAAGATATCTTCCAGAGAAAACTTAACAAAACATATGCAAATTGCTTTCTTGGCATGTACTGCTACTTTCATAGCTCTTTAGCATTTCCGTTCAATTTATTATCGAAGTTTGCCCACGTCTAATAAACTAAGGATATAAATCTCATTTCAACAATTACTTCCGAGTTTCCATCCCCATGAAATGGAAAAATGAAAGGCTGTTTACGTAAGGAACTGGCCGAAGCATTTCTTGCGCAGTTCTGTTTTTTTCCCCAGTTTTTTTTCGCAGTTTCAACTCCGAGATAATGTGAATCAAATTTGAAGAAAATGAGAGAAAGAAAGATGGAGAGTAAAAAAAATTTTTGCAAATAAAAGCAGAGTTTTTCTCGCCGTGAAATACCAGAAGGTATAATTAATTTTCCTAACAGTTTTCCGACGTCGAACGAATAACTCGGGTCAGCTCCCAGTGCGGCCCTTCGAACGAGCACTTTTCTAATGGATATCTGGGAGTTATACGAGCGGAATTCGCGGGGGATAATTAACGCGAGAGAATCTCCTATTTGCTTTAACCGTTTTCGATTCATAAACTCGTAAGTAATTATAAATTGAATTTTCCCTTTATTACCTTCATGTCTCACTTGGTTTGTGCTGGGATTTCCTAAGATATACCCGCACAAAAGATTTCCACGCTCGTTCTGTCGCTGCAACGTTAACAAACGTTTATTACTTTAAAAGTTGAAAACTTATCAAAAAATAAAATTCATAGACTAGCCGTACTTTAAACTGCGCTTATTGTTTGAACCCAGTGAAAGTTCCTCTACCGATATCAAAAAGGAAGAGCTGTCTTCTAATTGCACAGACTTAGAGCAGTGCAATCCTTTCAATGTAGTTTAGGTTTCGGCGGCGCAAATATCTTCCGGAAGGATAACCGAATCTCTCCGGACTATTAGGCTACTGAAAAACATTCACCTTATTTAGAATGCGCTCGACTATGAAAATAGTACTGGAAAATTTTTAAAAATTCATATTATCCGGTCATAGTAATTCTTGGGCAACAAAAGAGGTCAAAAGCCTTTTGCGAGCTGTGGAATATATTTTTACGCGAATCTCGTCTTTTCAAATTCATCCGAATGTGAAGTTTCTTTTTGTCCCAAACAAAAGGCTCAAATTTTCAGCCTTTTTGCAAATATTACTTTTTATCGCACGGGCTATCACAATTTCAATCCGGATTCCAATTTAACTAAAACGTTTTTTATTCACGTTGCTTTTCTTCCAAATGAATTCCACGCAAAGGAAGAAAGCAATATTCACATTTTTTTTTTTTGTCCATTATGATTATGTTGCTGCCAGGAATAATATGAAGGGCCCCTACACAAAAATATATGGAAAACAAATTTACTATTTATCATAAAAAAAGCATATAGGATTATTGAAGCCGGCAGAAATGAAAGATTATATCATTTTTCCGGATATTCTGAAAAGTATTTTAAATCTTTATTAAAAGGTGCCTAATTTCCGGAACGACAGAAGGATCAATATCCAGAAATTTCAATTGCCATATGTCGAATAATCCGCGTATCCATTCATTACTGATGTGTTCTTAATTGTGAAAATTGCAAGCAAACCCTCAAAGATTTTATTAAATGATCATAAGAATTGTCTAAAAAAAAATCTAAAAATCTCAATTATTTATTTTTCATCTACGGTCTAATTTTCATTTGTAAAAGAGAAAAGTTTGAGCTGAAGATTTAAAGAACGTCCCGGGAATGAGAATCATCCTAAAGTAATGAATGTAAATGGTGTAAGTGCGCGAATGAAGGGATTTGAAAAATTATTTCCTTCTCGACCTAGTCCGCCAAAGAGTTTATTGAATTACGAACAACGTCTAAACTTCAATTAACGGAAGTACGAACCTTTCCTTAATGGAAGAACGGGGAAAAAAAGAGTGGAATGATGGAATTTTCGACGAGGAAGAGAAAGAAAACTAGAAATATGACAAACATTCATCTTTAGTGAGTTTTCAAACTCTAAATCAGAGTATTTAGTAAAATAACTAGATAGAAAACCGTAAGTGAAACTTTCCAAGATGGTGGAAATGAAAGGATAAGAAAAATTTTCCTTTTGTCTTTTTCTTTTTTTTTCTCGAATATCATAATTCTCCCATCACGTTGCTCGAAGGGAACAGCAGCAAATGAGACTTTCCTCAAAAATTAAAATTTTAATGAAATTTTGACTTAATAAACGACTTATTTAAAATGAGATATCAAATTACTACTAGGGTAGCGTGCAAAGAATGAAACTGTGAATATTTTTTTCCAAAACAGCTTCAGAATACCACAGAATTAATAGCAAGGGGCAGATACCCAAAGTATTTCAAAATATGACGCAGGAATGTAATACAAAACTTCTTTAATAATAAAAAAAATAACTGGAATAAAATAGGGGTGCCCAAAACTGAGGGTAATCAGATTTTTCTAAAATCAAGGCATTCCAATAAATTAATTCATATAAACTATAAATAATGCATGAAACTGCCACATAATCAGAACATTTTTTTTATAGTATATAAACATTTATATCTTTTTGTGAAAATTCTCTTTTCAGCAAGATCTCACACAGCGAAGTTTGCCTTCCCTCTCTGTGAAAGAATATTGGAATAGTAAATCAATATTGGAAATTTTTAGCTCGGAATGTAATAAAAAAAAAGCACGAAATAATAATACTAACGGCTTCTGTATAAATTTATCAGTGAGGAACATTTTACTTTGCCTTTTGGCAGGAAAGGTTAATTCGAGAAGGTTTTTTTGCCTTTACGCTTACATTCCATCCGAACGAGGGAGATTCATCTTCTTCAGCGAAACCGTGGAAATTCCCGGTGGGCAGGTAGAGCTATTGAAAATTCAAAAGAATATTTTTGTCATGGCATATTTAATGTTTAGGGATCGGAGAAATGTCTCCGAAAATACAAATTAAATTTAAATTACGTCGAAAGCAAGAGTAATGGATGTCGAACAAATCCGGTTAAGAGGCTGCCAATTTGAATAGCCGCATAAACGTCATAAATCTCAGAAACTTCTTCCTTCCACCACATTTCCATTGATATCGTCTTTCTTTTCAACTCGGGAACGATTCCCCTATCTGAGCGGCAGTTTCCGATGTCGGAATCTTACATAATACAAGAGCGAAAACCAAAATGCCGAGGAAAATGAATGAAGCAGATAAAATTCCGACATTTTCTTTTTCGGGCGATTCAGAGAGAAAAAAGAAAAATAATTGTTGAAGTGTCAGAGAAGCATAACGAAACTCAGTCGAAAAAGCTAAATAAAAAAGATAAGATGATGAAAAATGAGGCCATCAACGAAGAAGAAAGAGTTGTGGGCATTACTTTTTGAATATATGTATGAAGGTTGTAAATGTATATGTAATGTAATATGTTAAGATTATGTACTTCATCCAATTTCTTAACCGAAATAAGTTATCGCACCACTATCACCTTCCAACATCGAATGAGTAAGTCTCAGGCTTTATATTAGATCTTTACAATTTTACCAACATTTGCTCAGCAAATGACCGAAGACTTGGTTTAGGAAGTGCCCGCTACAGCGCTGCAGACGTACTTCTGTCTACACTGTGATTATTCTTAGTTTTGAGTTGTTTGCAATTACGTTTACTGCCTCACAGTAAGCAGCCGCCATATGAACCGTATTTCATTTGCTTGTAAAACTGTTTACATGCAAAGTAATAATTGCTCCGTAGCTCTAAGAATTTTTTTCATGCCAACAGACTGAAAAACTGGAATTTTAGTTTTATTTCGTTCCATTTATTTTAAAAGTTTACCATTTGCATTAAAACTAACATTAGCTCAGACTTTCGTATATTTGCCCAATAATAAAATATTGTTCGACAAAAATCGCCGTTCAACAGATCCTCGAATAGCTTTGCATAAAAAATTATCGCATTTTTCCTTTATTCTTCGTTCCACGCCCTAAAAAGTGCATCAACACTAAAGTCTGAGTTTCATATTGATCAGAAAGAAAGAGAGAAAAGGGAGGAAACTACTCCATAAATGTCTTGTTGGATCCCACCAAATCAATGTAGCATTTGAATTGTTTGTCGAATCTTTGGAGGACTCATAAAAGGCAAAATCTCTGAATTATAACAGCTCAACCAGTTTTACCGCCTTATTTCCTATGAAAAATCGAATGGAAAACTTTGGGTAGAAATGAATTCTTGGTCTTTTTGCTTTATCAGATAGTCATCCCTGAAACGTTTTGATGTTACTTAATGAACTATATTTCATTTTCCACGGTGGATCGCATATATTTAAGTATCATCCGAGATAACGCGTAAGCTGGTAATATAACCAGAACCAATGGAGCGGATCTGAAATCTCTAGAAGTGAAATGAAGCGAAAAAAGAACGTGTCACAGAAGAAATGGTGAAAAAGCACAATATGTTCTTTGTCAAGGTTCATGCTGCGTTTTTAATTAGCCACCATGATAAAATGCATCGAAAACAAGAAGTGTGTCCGGGTAATTCCCGCTTCATCCCCCTTTCTGACTGTCAAGTTGGACGCCCTGAAAAGTTGCTACTTTTCGATGTTTACTTCCAAATTTCAGACTTAAGTTTTTAAATAATTTCTTTTAAAAAAAGGATTTTTTTTTGATCCCAAACGAAAAGCGTTGGACCTTTTGCAGTTTTATTAATTAACTGAGCTGCAGGAGCGTTTCATAAAATCAAATATCGAACATTTTACTAAATTTTCACGTTGGGTCTTTTTTGAAATCGCCCTCAAAGAAAATAACACTTTGGTGCTGCCGAGTTCAAACGTGGTTGGTATCTTTTGAAAGAAACGGGCGGAAAACCGAACATGGAACCACCTAAATAGGAAAGTCGAACGAATATATCGAAAAATATTTCTAAAAAAAAGTCAGTTTTTTGTTACAGTCACCGTGTCGGGTTAAAAATTCATTGAAAGAGGCAAAAACGGTCTTCGACCGCATTTTCTTGGCCTTTTTACCACGAACGTTGGGGCACCCTGCACAAAAAGACCTCAAAGAATGTTTGAGCGTCAAGCGGAACTTTGATGTGGAAATTTGATTCTCCGTAATAATTTTTATTTCTCTTTCACGCGATGGAAAAGCAAAAAAATTTATCTCCTTTCTCTCGCTAAAACTTGATTCAAGTGTTTTCCAGAGCAAAGAGAGACAACCCATTGTCTGACTTTTGACTGGGGATGCTTTGCAGGAAAAATTCCCTTGGTGAGGATACAAGATAGCATTTATTCTGCTGTCGAGTTCGGTTTTTTTGCAGTTCTTTGTATTTCTGTTCTTCTGACCACGGATGGATACGGTAAAGATATTTTCCTGGAAGGTGAAGCGTTTTCAAAACCATTTGCGTAGTTGAGAGGCTGTAACTGGTAAAAGGCTGGAAATTAGAAATTGCAACTGTGAAAAAAAAATATCGAGAAACGGAAAATTACGGTCCGAAAAATAATTGTAAGATATTCCGAAAGAAACCATCCAAGACAATGAACATCCTCACTCTTCGGATCTCAAGAGAAAATCACTGGATGAAAACGAGTTTTGTACAATTCTGGCTTCCGGAAATAACATTATTTGGGTTTTTCGGGATTTTGTCTTTTTGAGAAGAACCAAAAGGCGGCAGAGAATGACATTTGACGCTAAAGAGTGATCTAAAAACCATTTTTGGCATTCCCGGGGGCTCAGAGCATGCTGAAATGCCATTCGGTAGAGGACGGCAATTCGACGCCCGTTTATTTCTCTCTCTTAGACCGCTTATAAGTTTTCCACTTTTTCATTTCAGGTTTTATTTAGAAAAAAATCTTGGGAGTTTTTTTCATTCTTGAGTATTTATAAGAAATTCGAAACGTATTTCGCCCTTTTGATCGGGATATTTAGATATTGCGACAGCTAAAATTTAATAGCTTGGTATTAGAAGGAATTAAGTAAAATGTTTGTTTTTCGAGATATTTTGATTAATTTTTGAGGTATATATAAAAAGGTATGGAAAAATTGTATTACTCGGTATAAATATGAAAAAATTCAAACAAGATTTTAGACTTTTTGAATATTTTAATTTAATGAGTAAAATTTGTGTTATTGCAAAACTTTTTGTTTTAAATTCGGCATTAATTTCCTCTTTTCGTGTCTGTTTCAATTTAAAATGCTCAGTTTAATAATTTAAGGTTCTTTACTCTTAAGTGAATTAATTAAATTAATTTCTGAATGTACCTAAATAATTATCATCGAACTAGTTATCATTGATTAAAATTAACTACGTGTAGAAAATTGCTTTTTAAACAGTACCTGATATATATTGATGAAAATAGAAAAAGTTTTTCTCCTATTATAATACAATAAAAGTAATTATAAAAACAAGTAAAAGATTAAAGAATAAATTTATTACAACGAAGAGAAAATGAATTTTATGCCAAAAGAGTTAGTGGGTACTTTTAATAATTTGAAATTTTATAAAGAATTTGATTTTGTATTCCTAACAATAATTGTGAAAATTAGGTGGGATTGAAAACAGTTTTACAGAATTTACTCGTCATAAAAGCGTCTGGTGTTGTGGGTTTGAGGGAATAAATTGAAGAAGAAATAAATATAGTGTAAAGAAGAGGTGAGATAGTGCTGGGAAAGATGACGTGGAACATGATTGATGACATTATGAAGAAGGGAAAAGTATTAAGCAGGAAAAATAGGAGAACTTGTCAGGATTGATGTATGGTGGTCCGAAAACGAGAGGTCTGCAAGAATGGATGAGCATGGAAAATGTTTTTACACATTTTCAAAGCCTGTTTAGTGTTTTTGAGGACAAAAATTTTTCCGGGTTGGAAATTAATCTTTCACCCATAAGAAAATTTTAAATTAGGTTCCGGCCGCAGCCGTTAACGGGAAGCGAGCGCAAGTACTTTTTATCCCGAGATTTTTGCTAAAAATTTAGAAAAATTTTAGCCGAAAATTAGAAGAGAAGTTAAGAAGAGAACTAACTTAAATAGTGGCTGAAACTGAAATGAATGAACAAAGGAGAGAAAGAAAGATTGCGTTTGGCAGTCATACGAATCAGGAATCAAAATCCGATTTATAGACAAATGAAAGATCTCATTAGCTTTTCCATAAAAAAGTTCCAGCTCCGAATTATGCGATTCATTTATCTCCAGTCGGATCTGTCAATACGTTACGTTTTCCTTTTGCAAATCTACAGGAAAGAATACAGATAAGTCACATTGAACTTTATCTTTAAGTATAGGACCCTTTTATCCAGCGATTCCCTGGACGGTGAGTTATTCCAACCGATCAAACTAAAGATCAAAAGCTCTCTGTTTTTATAAGGTTGCAGACCGTATAAAGAAGAATGAATCTTCAACAGTGTGTGTGCGAAAAAATCGCAAGGAGGATTTGCCTTACGGAGCATCCATTTTGGTACCAACTGAACGAAAGAAAAATTAAAAAAATGTGTTTCGATATGTGAGATCATCTGCAAGGAAAAAGTTTCGTAAATAATACGAAACATTTCGGAAATCCAAATGTAATTCTAATTTCGTCTGCTTTTCTTTCATATCTTTCTATTGTGCTGCCTTTTCAATCGCATTGTTAAATTATACATTTATCTTCGTACATCTTTTTCTTTTCAACCATTATTATTATTTTCGGCGCATTTTTCATTCTAAACCATCAGTTCTCGTTCGTTCCTCCCTCCACAGACCATTCTTCATGATCTCGTTTTTTTCAAAGAAATATCAGCGAGTTCGCTTCGATAATGCTGTCTTACATTTTTTCTAGCGTAATCTGAAATTTCCTTGCCTCACCTTTTGTAAAACATTATTCTGAAAGCTGAAACCAAGTCAGGGCAACCTATTCCAGCGTCAGCAAAAAAGCTCCCTCAGAAAAAGGTTCAGAATGCAGCAAAGAGGGAGTAAAATAGAGTGAACATTCAGAGTTTGAATGCTCATTTCACATCTCTCTTTTCCTGTAAGATTATCTTTGATTTATAATGCTTCGACAGTCATCACCCTTTTCCAGTTACGTGCCCGCAAAGCAAATCGGAAAATGCCTTTTACGCCAACCTTTCCTAGTTCAGCTAGTTCACGTTTGGAGTTCATTATCATTTGCACATCCTTCGCCTTTTTTTGGCCTGTAATTCGAACATTTTCGGTTGATTTAATGTCTTTATATAAAAAAATAATTGGAAAACTGTTTTTTTGCGGTCTCATTTCCCGCAGATTAGTGGCTTGATCCTTCAGCTTTTTTGCATCCCTTGAACGTTAGATTGCAGACTTCCCAGATTGTTTTGTTGATACTAACAATAATTATCGGTCTCGAATTTTTAATTGAGGAGAACCTGACGATCTGTTAAAGAAGTTCATTTTTGTTTTGGAAACTTTGATGAGCTTGCTTTGGAAAATGAATACTTTCTTGGATGTTTCTTAAAAGTTAGCAGAAAGCCGATTCCGCCGCCCCTAAGTACTTGAGGGGCGTGGACATTAAAATTCTAAGAGACGGGCCAAGAATTGATGACGGATATGCCCAGGGGGCCTCTCATCTTCCTTAACTTCTGCCCGCCAGAGTTTAATTTCTTGTTCCATAAGAAATATGCAATTCAATTTCCAATTCTTCTCTTTTCGTGGCAATATGGTACTCAGAATAACAGCAGCAATTGGGCAGACTCGGAAGGATCAGTTATTGGAATTTCTTCATTATACTATCCTGATGCGGAAGCTAAGGAAAAAAAAATAAAGTTAAATGAAAAGCAAAACCTATGTGTCTATTGAATTTCTGCAGGAGATCTTTGCAACTAGTTTCCATTGTACGAACGTACAAGTAAATCAACCAAGTTGCGTTACATCCTGATGAGTTGATATAATGAGTTAAAATTCATTGTAAGATACTTATTTGACGCGAGACGCTTTTCCTTTCGTAGAAATGAAATGATATATAGTTATAAAAGTATTAATATAAATTGAAGATGCAACATTTATAAAATGGAACTGATTGACAGATCTAGCGCTGTTTTTGACTGAACTACATTATAATAGTCATATCAAATTGTTTTTTTTATTGATTAAAATAAACAAGATGCAAAAAAAAAATTTTAAGATTTTAATGTGATCGCTAAATCGAAAATTTTCGATATTCCATCAATTTTTCTTTTTTTTTTGGTTAATTTTCATCACAAAATTAAATATTTCTTGTTCTTTCGATAAAGGGTGTGAATTTTCATTTGTGCAGCAAACACCATGGCGTTCCATGTACCTCGGCCACTAGGATAACGCGCGGGTTTACGAAGGGCCTGGCTGCAATTTGCCTTTGCAACTACTGAAAATTTCCGAACGGTGGAAAACTTTTTTGTTTTAGGAAAACTTGCCGCCATAAAAAATTGGCGACTTCGAACTTTCATATCGTAAAAAAATTCATTTAATTATGTCACGGGAACGATGCCCGAGGGAATTGTAAAAATTTCTTTTTTTTTTGCAGCCGCAGCAGTTTAAAAAAAATTTTAGATGCGTTCCAAATGGTAACTCATAAATTTACTTGTTACAATGTCTTTATAATCTGAAAATGTTTGAAACTGGATTGGGAACCCGTAAGGACGAGAATTATCAACACGCAAAAATAAGTCCGAGATTTTGGATGAAAGGCAATGAGTGGATAGTTAACGAATTCTCCTTTGAAACCGCGGTTATAATTCTATTGCTGTAATTGTGTCATTTCATCTAAATCTTTTGTAAGAAGCCACTTTTATCTTTAATGCATTGTTTCGTATTCTTAATTTTTTCCATTACTCGGTTAGGTGTTTGTATACCGTGGAAGCTGACTTCCACATTTAGGTTGATTTTTCAAAAAAGAAATTTTTTTTTTATCTTTTGAGGGACGTGTAGTGTGTTCCAGATTATTTAATCGCAATCGGCGATTTTTAAACTCCCTTTATGAAACTGAGTCCGGGAATATCGGTTTCAGCTTCCCGTGATCACTGCACGGCCGAAGCGAGATGCAAAGATTGAACACGCTGTCCTCGGGAATTCGAAATAAGGGCTCTGGTTCTAAGTTCGTGATTATGGCAATTCGAATAAATGGTGGACCGATTGAAGTGCATATTTCCTAAACCTCAAGCTATACCACAATAATGGATTCCTGATTCGGTCGATAAAAAAAGAAGAGTTTCTGGTAATTAACATCTTTGGAGAATCAGTCCTGTGCTACACGGTGCATTGACAGCGGGTGTCCTCAAAGGATTTTCTTTAAAAAGAAATATTGGAAGTTCTGAAACACTTAAAATGAAATAATTTTATTCATTATGCATTGATTGGCAAAAATAATAGCACGTTTGGTTCCAAGATCTGAAGACTATATCCGGTTAAATAAATTAAGTAATTTTATTCATTTCACGGACTGATTCTGTCCCTTCCATGCTTTGTGATATTTGTTTATTAAAAAGGTAGGATGTTTGTCTTTTGCTGTATAACTGACTGTTATTTCCGGTTCTCGAGCATATCACCAAACTTAAGTTAAAATGAACCGAAGTCTGTGTTGATTCTGATTCCTCTCCGAGGAAAAAACTTTCTCGTCTAGTTTGCGTTGGAAGGCTCTTTGACAAATAAATAGATCGCAGATGCTTTGACTTCCGGTTTATCTCGCTCTCAAAAATATGATCGGATTTATGAGAAGAAAAGGATTGGGGGAGGATGAGAGGGAGAAGGGTGGGAACAGAGGGAGGAAAAGAGAAAAAAATATTTTTCTTCAACTTTTTTTTACGAAGGAAGGAAAGAAAAAATCTTTTTTTCTTAGGCGGAGGGAAAACTCGGTGGAAAAGTTCTTTTCCGAGGCGAGATTTCATCGAAGGAAAAAAAGAGAAGAGCAAAAGAAAAACACGTTATATTTATCATATCAAACTTTTTAAGGTTCGAAAAATTTCTTTTGCGGGATAAATCACAGAAAAATCAGATTCGTTTTTTTTACGGTGACGAGGCCCGGCAAGTGCCGGCACTTTGCAGCGGAGGCAAGAGAACATTTTCCGGTAAATTGCCCGGTGTACGAGCCGGGGAGTGTGACGGGGCAAGTTTTCGCTGAATGGAAAAATTTCGGAAGAAAATGTGTGAATTACAATCGGAAACTTTTTTTATATGCTGCTCCCCAGTAAGAAAATTTTAAAAAAAACCTTTTTATTTATTTCTTTTGCTTCTTTTAAGCACGGTCCTAAACGACTTACTCTTTCAAAAGTGTAATTTTTCATTTAAATACATCGTAAGGGTCGTTGAGGATCGTTCCTGGCATTTCACCGAAATCCTCTGCTCGGAGCTTTTACTTTCGGAATATCTTTCAAGTTATTATGATCATGTTTTTCATTTTTTATAATGTATGTACCGTAATATTCTCGAAGATATATCCAGTGATGCTTTTCAAAAAAAAATAATAATATATGAACCAACTGAATCAACTGAAATTAGACGGAAATGCCTGATCGGAATCGTTGTTAAATAAAAGAATTACGAAATAAAAGCCTCATTTAACAACAGAAATTGAAAAATAGACAGAAAGTTATGTAAATATCGCTCATTACGCATTGTTTTAAGCCATTCATCTAAACATCTGAGCATATTCAGGATTTAAATAAAGTAAACATTGCTTTTTCTTATTCCCCTTAAGATATTTCTTCGGTTATTCCATTCCACTAAATTATTTACTCTTTGTGTAAATTCATCGAAAAAACAGAGTTATATTTACGATGTTTTATTTCAAAAGTAAAATTAATTGTGGTAATATTGGAAGTTCGGCTTGACCTTTTGTAGTTATATTAATAAGTCAGCAACAAAAGGAATTCATTGGGAAAAAGAGCTAAATTTATGAATATAATTATTTTCATTTGATAAAAAAAAATGATGAGAATAAGATTTAATCAGTTTTGGAAAGGCTTTACGCCCAAATGTAAAATCGGAGCGACACTCAAATATGAAAAATAAATTTCGATGCCATTTTGAAGGCAATCGTTAACCTTTCGGCAAAAATTCTTGTATCATCTTTATTAGGGATTGCGGGGGTTGCGACAATGGCCGTATTCTTTCTTTTTTAGAGAAATTAAATGCGTTTTGTGGTGCAAAATGATAAAAGAATTCTCAGGTGGCAAACCGCAGGTCTTCCTGCTCAGAATGTCTCCGTTTACGAAAATAACTGAAAGATTTTTAGTGGATTCCCTATGCTGATTAAAAGCCTTTGCATGGGGTTTTTTTTACAGATTTTGTCTTCACCTGAAGTTCATAAAACTGACTCCTTTGCTTCGGTTCTTCTTATATCCTAGATTTTAAATTAAAAAAGAATAATTCACTTTGGTTAGTTTTTTCTGCGTAAAGTAAAATATTTATTTTCAAACAGTGTTACTGACTACTCCGACTATCCATAGAAAAAAGAACAACAGTTTCATGCCTGAAAAAATTTTTTACAAGATTTCATAAAATTCAGTTAACATTTTCCGGTACATGATTTCCAAGTTTTCCATTTTAATGATATATTTAAAAGATTTTAAACTAAATTTTTATATTTTAAAAAATATCATAAATTTAAGTAAGAATTAAAACTTATGCGGAAGCAACATAAATAAAGATTACAAATGTTCATTCTCAGAGATCGAGGAAATGGGGTCTTTAATCAAGAGGCATTTCCCTTTAGATTGTATTTGCTGGCACTAGCACCTTAAAGAAAAACCCGAAGCCATATTTTAAAAAGGAAAAAACCTTTAAAAATTGTCCCTGGAGGGTAATTTTGAAACCCTTTTCTGGGTTGGACAACTGCACCTCGGAAAGGAATTTATTCCTTTAATTTGCATTAGCAGGCACAGATATGCATGGCGAGATCCCACTTTACCAGATTAATTTACGCAATTAATAAGATGTATAGAGAAATCGTAAATGAAAGTAAAAAGTAGTCCTTTGAAGCATGATCTCGTTTCTTATCTATCACCAACAACATTTGAAAATATTCGCAAAATAATTCAGTATTTATTTCCGTCTTCTTGAAAACTGTTTAATGGTAAGTAAACGTTGGTTAAGAGCGAAGATGCATCCGCTTCTTTCCGGTGCTTTTCTTTTTTCCCTTCCCCCAAATGTAATTTCAGGAGGTTCAAAAAAGCAGAAAGAGTAAAGAATTTCCCTTATCTCTTACTCGTTGCTTTTCTTTACTTTGAGACAACATTTTTAAAATAATGATTACGACCGTATTTTTTGAGGTTTTCAGTAATTTTCCTTCACAACAATCTTCGGAAAGATAAAAAGAAATATTTCTTATTTTTATTCATCAACACAATTGGGAAAAATTGGATTCCGTGATAGATCCTTCTTTTGAATCAATCTTTAGCCTATTCCTCCAGTAATAAAATTTATTTATAACCTCTGATTTTCATACGTCAGAGTTATTTTCTTATGTTTTATGAATATGCAGTGTCTACTGATCTGCGAACGGGAATAATTTCGATACTTAAAAAAATATTAAAAAAATTTCATAAATATTTGCATGAATTAATAATTTTTCTTATACTCGTCAAGAATGAATATACCTTACACATTTCAATAATGCTTATTCATTTTGATTTATTCAATATCATATTTAAGATCAGTCTTCTTTTATTAAAATCTGTGAATAGATATTTTTAAAAAAATATCATTTTATAAAAAATTAATAAGATTCCAGTATATTTTTCAATTTTTCTGTTGTTCTCAATTTTCTTTATGCTTATGTTGTATTCTTCAACTAAGATCTACAAAATTTTTTCCATGCTTTCAGTATTATTTCTTGAATTCGTTATTTTCCCTAAAAGTCTCATGTAAAAATTGAAAAAGTTTTATAATAATACTTCAAAGTGTAGATTTCATATTTCTTCGAATTCTTTGCATTAAAAATGCCATCAATCAGATCATGGAGTTTGATTTTTGAAATACAGGAACTTGACTGATTCGAAAGGTGTAAAAATTGGGAAGGCTTTAAATAACGTTTGCTTGTAATTTTTCTCCAGTTAAACAGTAACCAGTATGAGTGAACGACAGAAAAAGGGCATGAGGAACCCCATTCAGAAAACGGGAAAGGCCAAACGGTTGATGGTAAAGGGCTCCGGAGTTTGAATAGCATTAATGAATTTAGACAAATTAACAATTGGGTTTGAATTATATAAATTAATCAAGATGATTAAGTGAGTGAAAAGCTTTCATTATCCTCGGGAAGGGCTTTTCCTGAGCCCCTGAAAAGTGAATGGAAATGGAAGCTGAAAGAAAAAGTGAATAAATCAGTCCCCGGAAAATCCTCAAATTGCTAGTCTTAATAATGAGGGTTTTAATCAGCTTAAGAGTAGAAATTTCGTTTTAAGGAAGTAAAAATCATCTTTAGTTTTTTTAATAAATACATTATGAATCTATGAGAGTTAGACTTTAGAGATCGTGAAGACATATTTCAATTTCGAGGCAGAAGCAAAAAATGAATGTCTTTTGAAGGATAAAAATTACAAAACGATACAAAGTCATACTTAGCTGCAGCTTGAGGAGGCTATTCCAAACAATAAACACATAAATAAATAAATAGAAAAAATACCAAAATCATAAAGTGAAAAATATCAGTTAGTCATAAATAATCATATATGGAAATAAATAATTAAAATTTATTCGCATTTTTCGGCAAATCCCAATTGTAAGGCAAACATCAGAATAATCTCTGATCTTATGACGGTTAAAATGGATGCTGCAAGCTCTTTCAGTGATGATATTTTTAAAAAAAACAGAAGAAGAAAAAAGTTATGGTCTCATATTCCCAAAACCATTGTGTGTTGCTGCATATTTTGGCGAGAAAAATGAAAATGGACATGTAAACTCTTTTAAAAAAGATTTGAGAATAAAAGATGTGGATATTTCGACAGCTTTCACATTTCATTGAAAATTGAAATCAAAGAAAATTTTTATTATTCATAAACAGAGGGTAAATATTTTTAAAAAATTTCGTTAATTAGGTTAAGGAAACTTATTAACTTTTTAATGAAATTTCAGTGTTAAGGAATCATGATACACGTTTCAGTAGCAGTCGAATGGAAGAAAATAGCGAATTTTTTAACATAGTATTCGTGAAAAGAAGCTGAAAAACTTCTTTCTGTTGTTGTTTAATTCGTGAATAAATAAAACATTTTCTAAATTATACAGTTGAAATAAACAGAGAACTTTGAAAGCTGTAGACCCACTTGTCTCTTAAGTGTAGAAATAGTTAATAAACTGTTGTTTGAAAAGTTTCTCTATTTTGATTAATTCTCTTTTTCCTAATAAAAAGTCGAAATAAACAGTGTAAGATGAATGAAGATTTAACTAAATAAAGAAAACGATTATTAGTCTTGTTATCGACTCATAACCATTTTGTATATTGGTTAAACCGTCCTACTGGTTCTCAGACACACCAGCTAATAATGAATATCTCCTCGGTTTCAAATTTCATAACTTTTAGAATAAAATTGAGAATGAATGTTAGCATATCTATTTTCGCATAGAATAATAAACTTATCTGTGTATGATTTTTTTTCGAGTACATTTGGTAAAAACAAAAAGAGCCGTTTGACAAATCATCCAGTAGATTTCTTGTTCAACCTCCATTTATTTTTTTATGGATAATTTTGCATAAATTTCTAACTGGAAATAACTGAAATGACAAGCAACTTAATCAAGGTAAAATAATAAGAATTGAAAAATTAAATGGAGACTTAATTTAATTTCATATTAATTTTTTCGAATTGCTTTATCTGACTGATCCAGAGCATTACGTACAGCTTCAATTTACAAACCATGGAGCACGGCTTCAATTTGCGGTTAATAAGGGTCAATTTATCGATTAATGTTTATCCGAACTACCTTCATAAAATAAGAAATTTGAATATTTTGAAAATTGTTCACGGAACTCGGGGTGCGCAGAAATTCCAGGTTTATGGAAACTTTATAGTAATCTAAAGAACTTTTGGTCTTTAAAATCATGGATTGGCGAAAATCTTAAGTAGTTTGATTGAAATAGATTTTATCGGGGAACAAGCCGGTTCTGTATTCCAATTGTTTGGAAACTTTACACTTGCCACTTCCATTTTCCTCCTTAAGCTTTTCCTTTTTTAAGAAAAAAAGGGGCATTTAATTTTAAATTGATTATATTTAAATAT
Source organism: Ricinus marginatus (assembly GCA_028565995.1). Classification (NCBI taxonomy): domain Eukaryota; kingdom Metazoa; phylum Arthropoda; class Insecta; order Psocodea; family Ricinidae; genus Ricinus; species Ricinus marginatus. Next base: position 89,490 of record JAOWBB010007627.1, read on the forward strand.
AATTAAATATTATAATAGAGTATATTTAATGTCGCTTTCCACGATATACATAACTCACTTTTGATAAATACGGGATAAATAGGGCGCAGCGAAAAATGCGTGAATTATTAGGTTACTCATTTTTGATTTTAAAATTGCTGACACATTCTACATTTAATTGTAAAAAATTTAATCCTTTACATGTACTGAATCATCATCATCATCGATATTGTTATTTTAAGGTTCTTGATATTTTTATTTTTTGTCAGCCGCTGATGAATCTCTTTCCTAATCCCGTGCTGGAACTAATCCCCTAATTTTGAATTTTGACTTACGCTAAATAGAGATTTTGAAAGATATTCCCAATGGTATAAACTCGGGTTAGAGGCACTGGAAAAAAGGCTAAAGCGGGACGCATAAGCCTCGTTAAAATACATTAAAAATTTTTTCATTTCTTGAGCTTCAAGAAGCATTTGTGAAGGAAAAAACCTCCACAATAAAATTTTTTATTTATACAGAAACCTAAACACTGGCAACCAAATGAAATAAAGAAGGGGTAAAAAGTAAAGTACAACCCCATTAGCAATTCTGTAGATTTATTATGGTTCATCTTCTAAGGCGAACATAATATATTGTAGAGGGAAAAGGATTTCATTTTTTATTATATCTGAACCTTTGAATTCTTACGCTCTTTTAAATTCTCTTTATAGGATATTAGAACGAAAATTTCTCCCCGTGAATTTTCTCAAAAAATTTATCGAATATACCAATGTATTTTGTGAAAAAGTATTCGACACACAGAGAAATAACCTTCAAAGTCATATGTAAGTATTTTCAAAGCACTATTCATTTTAAAAGACAGGTAAAATGTGACATTATTATACATTGAAGAATTATTTATTGATAAAAAGGAATTAATATAGAAATTTCTGTAATATACTGGTGGCACAATAAAGAAGTTATGGATGGGGAATACAAAAAGGAACTGCCGAGAGTTTGAAAGAAAATTTCTCTCTGACTGATGGTGGGGTGATGGCCTTTGCGTCCGACATGAATCGCGGGAGTGGAATCGAGTTTTGAAATCGATAAACGGCAAAAGATTCGATTTTCTTTTTAGTTTAGCAACACGAAACGAAAAAGGGGAAAATGTAAGAAGGTAAACATCCTGAATGTAAATATTCCAGTATTCAAATGAAGGAGAAATGGGAATAAAACCTTGGGCTTAACATCCTAAAAGGGATTGCGGATCGATCTAAAGCTGATTTGCAGCACCGAAATTAGACGACCCCAGCCTCAGACTTTTCGGTTTCTCCGGATGCAAATAAACGCCTGGAGCCTTCGAACGGAAATTTCCATTATCATATTCGACGATCCATTGATTTTTCCACCCTATCCGCCTACGGGATAAATCATCCCCTAAATTTTTGCGCCAGAATGTCCACAGCGTGTGCGCTTTTTTATATAGCTGCGCAACTGCGCAGCCTCGTCGTGTGAAATAATATTATACTTCGGTGTTGGAGCTCGCGACGCACTGATGCCTAGAAAATTATCTGTATAAAGAGAAACTTCCAGTTATGCTCCTGCCTCCGACAGCTTTGTAACAGACATCGCATAAGAAACAAATTTTTAGCCGAGGAAGTTTGTAATGAAAGGAATAATCGAATGTTTGTTTCTCCTTGTCGGAAAACTTAAGAAACGAGGTTCCCATCTTGTTCGCTTGTAAACTTTTGGTGAGATAGAATGGTTTGGAAGGATGATTCAGCCGACAGGTTATCAATTGCGATGCAGCGACTTTTGGTTTACCAAAAATTATTATCAAAAGAAATTTTGGAAAGGCAGTGAGAAACAAAGTTGAAGAATTTAACCTTCCAACTATCCGATTCAGAAACTTAGCCGCAAGAATTTTATCTAGGAATTGTCAAAGCTGCGGAAACAAAGTTTCATTTCAATTTTGTCCTCATTAATATTATTAATACAATTTCGATGAGTTAATTTATAGGTTCGCTTTTCCCATATAATTTTTTCTAATAATTCTCCCCGTGTTATATTATTTATTGTACTTTTTATTATAGCTGCATACTTTATTGCTTACTTAGTGCGTGATGGCGTTGGAAGGAACGAAATGAGCGATGTTTGTTCAGAGCTAAGCGTTTCAATTCACCGCCGCGTAATTATTGTTCGCGAAACCTGAAAATTCCAAAATTTGTTAAGGGAGTATTTAGAAACCGATGAAAAGGATATCCTGAAGTTCATTTAGTTCAATTTCGCTCATAAGCTGGAATGAAATATTGATTCACATTGTTCATCGGGGGTAAACAGAAAACAGTTAAAGTTTAGGTTGTTGTTGAGTAAAACAGGATTAAAAATTTTTTGAGAACAACGAGAAATATTTTTTAGAATTTTAAATTATAATTGATTTCCATTACCGGAAAAATTTTCCCCATTAAACTACATGTTAAGGACTTTTTTGCATCGGAATGTCGTTCCTATCCTTTCACCGTCGCGGGGAAACGACGCCGCTGCGATGGACGCGTGATTTTAGAATACATTAACGAATGGACAATAAAATAATTTTCATGTTTTCTTGGTGTTTAGCAAGCGAATGAATTTAGTAATCGTTTTATCATCGTATGTATATAAATATATTTTCTGTTGCTTAATAGGGGTAAAGATCTGCATATGCTTTGGTACCGAAAAATGAACTCTGCTTTTTACACCAGATATTTTTCCCTTGGAAATATATTGAATAAATATTTTTCAGTTCTCTCAGAAATTTTCGTCGATCATCGATTTTCATTTTCGGTTTGTGTGCACAACCTTTATCGATCTCCCGCTAAAAAGGAGACTTTTTAACTTTTCAAATTACTTTCCGATGTTTTCCCGACTTTTCCAATATAATCATCGGGACCACTTGAAGGAGTAGTTGTAAAGTTTTAAGAAATCAGAGGCCGCTGCAAATGAGACAAATTCAATAAAGAGCACTTGCACGCCAGTTAAAAATTTCGGTTTAGGTTATTGCATATGAATGCTCACTTAATGAAGTACTATTGAGGGGTTGTGTTAATTCGCCCGGGGTTGCAGAAAGTCGGATCCTGTTTATTTTTCCAAACAAAAGAACATGGAATCCATGTTTCTGTCACAAATTTGAAAACTTTCTTCATACCTCTTTAATCTTTTTTCCCCGACTTACATATTGCCATTTGGCTCCTAAATTGAGTCCCGCGCTAGGCTCAGACTCTGGCTTTTATCTAAGGTTGTGAAGAATGACAATATTTATCAAAATGTTTAAAAATTTTGCTTTTCGAGCTTGAAAAAGATGGAAGTGAAAATATTCGGTGATCAAAGAAACGACGAAGAAAAGGAAGAAGAAAATATTGAATCGAATAAGAAAAAAAAAAAACCTTATTACCGCGTCCGTCTTCAGGATTCCGGTAATCTGCTGAAATTGATTTCCAACTTTCCGATATTGCAACGGATTATTCGAGAACCGGCTCTCAGGAGGCGAATACTTTTATTATGGTTTATTGTGCTGCGACAGCCTTTTCCCTTTCACTCCGTTCGTCTTAGAACCTTTATTTTACCCACGTTTTCCATGCGAACAACCTTTCGGAAGCTGGCGTAAATTTTTTATCCTTGATTTCTTCGGGACTTTGAAAACTTACAATTGGCAGACCTGATCTCGATAAATCCGAATTATCCGAAATGGCGGTGATTAATATCGATCACTCTCTCGCGGGAAACCTACGCTGAATTTATATGATTGGAATTATATTATTTTTTTCTTTTTAATAACGGAATCGTGACGATATTATTTATGGTAACTTCACATGGTGCGGTGTATTTTTTTCACGGAGCCCATTTCTCGAAAATGTCATGTCGATATATCAACCAGTGCCCTCTATAAAACTTTGGAGACTATTAATGCAACATGGCGCATCGCCGACTTGTAATAAATTCAACCGTAAATAGCTGGAATGTGAGGTACTTCAGAACATAATCCGGGGTTGGCGTTAGGTTAACTGGAAATTCATCGGGTCCGAATGTATTCGACGATGGTTTGAAGTGAGATGGGGATAAACTGCAAGAACAATTATGTACAGAATGGATTTGAAAAATTCTTGGCTGACGCGTAAGCTCAAAATTTGCAATGTACGGAGGATACGTTAAATTAGAAATTTGCATTAAACCTCGACGATTTTATTTTAAAATATGGTTAAATAAGAGATGTACTCCTAACCTACCGCGAGGGTATCGGATAAAAGGAAAATAAACTGGGACCCACACAAGTCCCATAGGATCCGTAATAACTTTATCCGCATCCCAGAATATTAAGCTACTTAAAATGTATATAAATTCTTAATTTGGTCTCCTGGGCACCGTGGAATATAATGTGATTATAAACTTCTGTCGTCGAAGGTTAACGGTAAATGAATAGGTAACCTTTGCCGGAAAATTTGATGATCAAACAGCGCGCCGGGCACTAGTTCTTAATATGACGCCACGATGCCATTTCTGTTGAATGGTAAATGTTCATAGAAAATGTTTAAACCACTGAACGCAGAAAACAATTTTCTTGTAAAATCTAAATAAAAAGAACGCTCGAAGAATTTTGAGAGGCTCACGAGCTATAAAAGAATGAACCAAGTATTAGACGATAAATTTTAGAAGAGATAAGATATTGAATAAGGGAATGGAAGTTTGAACCAAATGTTTACTCAAGGAATGGCTATTTTACTTATACAAATATTGCACTGAAATATATCGAAAATAATCAAGTTTAACATTTTTGAACAACGATAATAAAGAATTCATCTCTTTTTGCTGTTCTGCAGTTCACTTGCATAACGACTAAGCCCGTCAACGGCAGCTTGCAAACATTTTACAACTCAACCCGGTGATTGTTCATTGAAAAAAAAAAAAGGTGCAATTTTAGAAAATTTGTGTCAAAGTCCCACAGAACGTGAATGTAAACTCATTCATATAAGTTTGAAATCTCTGCATAACTTATCTGCTACCACTGCGAGTAAATCAAACGGGAAACGTTAAAATCAATTGATTTCCTTCAGACGACGTCAGTTTTGAATGCAAAGAAGTTTCAAAAACATCTTCTCCCAAATGGTGGCAAACATTTTAATTCTGACGCAAAATCATGAACGTCAATTTTGAAATATTTTGACCGAGACTCGGGTGCTTTGCCGCAGTCGCTCGCCGGGACGTGACCGAAATCGTTACGCACTCGGAGGAAATCCAGAGTGCCGGCTCCAGGCCATCCACTTGACTGCATTCTCCGGCTCACCGAACGGCGATTTGTATTTCAGCACCGAGTTAATTCATGTATCTTTCCTGCAGAAAACAGAATATGTACTTTAATTAGCAATTTTACCCGGTTTTACACGGTTGATTCGATCTTCACTCGATATAACTATGTCTAATACATTAGTAACCTTACGTAATTTAAATGTAATGTTTTATAAATTTGTAATCTGAACGTATTCTAAAATAAATTTTTTTGGTTGTGTGCAGTAAGTAATTTGCTTGGAAGTACTCGAACGTCAGTACTGGTTTACGAGAGAATCGATTTAGACAATCAAAATTTATCTGAAAAAATAGATGATTTATGAAGTGGGTATACTCCTCTTAAAAACTTGTCGAGGAGGAAATCCGAAGTCTCAAATTTTTGAAAGATCAATTGAAACAGCAAAAGATTTTCCCATTTGCCTCGCTTAAACTTTGCCAAATTCTAATTTGTCCATAATTTTTACAGTTCTCTGTTCTTTTTATAACTGAAAACATTTTAAGGGAACGAAAGCGCAAAATAACGTGGCTTTTGTGTACCGAAGAATTTTCACTACCGAACGAGGCTTTTCCATTAGTCTAACTTTCCTCTGTTGCTGCGGTGAAGATAATCTTTATAGATTGATACGGATAAAACAGTGCACGAGTGGGTGATCCAAAAAGGTACCCTGTTCGAAATTCCTAAGAAAATATTCGTTCTTTAAGGTTGTTCTGTAAAAAAAAGAAAAAAATCAAATTAATTTCAATATTAAAAAATAAAGTTTACTTTTATCTGTCATAACGAAACATTAATATTTAAATATTTTAATCTAAGTCAAAAAATTTTGTGGGTCGAAATAGAAGGCAGAAGTTGCTGTGGAAGCTTCCAGAGAGGAGTAGAGAGAGAGGAACATGGCAAGAAGCAAACGAAGGAATCGTGAATGGGGAGAATTCCCTTAAGTCTAAGAGCAGGGTGCACCGTCTCGCTTATGTAAGCTTATACAAGATTGATTTAACTTCTGAAAATCCAATTATTGGAGTGAAACACCCCTATTCATAATATGAAACTTCAGTTTCAGTTTCTGGTTCTGCCGAAAACTTTCTTATTTTTAATTTATTCGAAAGCTTACGCCACGAAGTCGAATTAACGTTTTCTTTCGTCTGGTGCATTATAGAATCTATGGAATATCTAGAATATTTCTCGAAAAAACTAGAATATTCACGTATATTGGATTTTTTTTTAAAATTCTAAACTTGAAATCTCTAACGTCGAATTAATGTTTTTCAACGATGCGCATATAAAAAGAATGTCCAAGTACAAAGAAAAACGATGAAATTAGTTTATTTATTTCAAATTACATTATTATTACATTTCATAGTGTTAAAAGGATAAGGCGCTTACAGTGCTTTTCTGATAGACATCTGTGCATTTTATATTATTTATTGAAATGTGATACATAATATTAGAACAAGATGTGCAGAAAAGGAAATTAAATTTCGGGATATTTTAACGATTTAAACCCGGTTCTGAAGAAGGAACATACTGGAAAAATAAATGTTGTTTTGTTTTATTTCAAAAAATCATGTCCGTAAAAATTTTCGGGTCTCGCGGGTTTTAAAATTCCATTTTCACAATGATATTAAAAGGAAAATTTATTAAAAAACTATTTAATGCAAACAAAAATTTATGGAAAAATTTTACCTAACTGCATCTGAGAAAAGCAGGAAAACCAATGCAAAAAATAATGGATGACAACAAGAAAACAATGTTTCCCTGTTTATTTAGAGATCCGGGCTAAATAAAAACCTTGATTTAAATAAAAAAAAAAAAATGTTTGCTAATTTCAAGCGATTAATGTTTAATTTTGTTAAATTATTTGATTTATGTGAATATTGCAGTTAAATTCAGTTAATAATTATTACCATATCCATACCTCCTTATTCAGGTGATTTTTTTACTTTTTCAAGCAATTGCCCTTCGTGAAAAGGAGACAGATAGTTACACGGGTATGTCATACAATTCTACAACTGAGCTCGAGATGTAAGAATTTGAATTGAGATGTAAGAAAAAAAATAAGATATTTTTTTTTAAAAAGCCCAAAAAGCATAAATTAATTTACTAAAATAAGGAGATAAAAGGAAACTTCAAGTTCTTCAAAGTGAAATTTTTATCCCTTTCTTGCTAGCGTTAAAATCAGACCCCAAGCTGGGGAAAGCAAACATAATTTTTTTTATTTTCAATTGGAACATGACGAATTTTAAATTCTCTTTGAAGTTTTGCATTAGAGAAAACGATGTCTTTTAAGTAAGAAGTTTAAACATTTTTGGGTTTCCTTGGGAGTGTTAAAAAGTGCATTTTTGCTCCAAATTTACAGTGATTTGCAAAATGCGAAGGGACGCGGAAATTTAAACAGTAAGTGAAGCGGATTTCACAAGAAAGGATCCGGCGTGTAAGTGAGGAAAACCCTAGCGAATGTCACAGCGAAAAAGGTCTTAACATGATTTACAATAAAGGTTAAAACTTTTTCCAAAATGCTCGTTTTAAGACTCTGTCAATAACTCAAATATTTTAAGATTCCCTTTGTAGAATATGATTTTTCTTCAATGCTTATTTTCTTTGAGTTTTATCAATTAAAATCAAAATATAGTTACCAGTATTATTCAATGTTTGTTGCAATTTATCAGAAGGCGAACATTTACGTTTTTATGTTTTTCTCTGTTGAAGCCTCAGTGTTGGTATAATAAATCTCAGTTTTCGCAATAAAATCATAACATTACGTATATTTTTGTGGCAGTGGTCCATTTCTAGGACAATTTCGAGGATCTTCGAATGAGGATCGTAAAATATTTATCTGGTTAAAAATATCTCTTGAAAGTGAAAACAGCAATCGATAAACCGTCGTCCTAATGGCAGGTATCGGCGAAAACGCTCGGCTTTAGATAATGCCGATTTAATATATGCATTTTTTATGTTGCATGTTTCTCACACATCTGATAAAGTGCCCTGAAACAGAAATTCTTCAGTGTGAAAAATCGTTGGCATTTGCCGACGGCAAAGAAATCGAAAAAGATGAAATTTGCAGGGCAGTGCAATAATTCAGTAGGGTAAAGTGGAAATAGAAAAAAGGGAAATTGAATCGGGATCAAATGCATTGGGAGAAGTGCGAATGTCGTGGAAGGAGCAAAAGTGGAATAAGTCGAAGCGATTAATTACATTTGGAGAATTCAAATTCTTTTTCGCTGCGAAATGGCTTGAATTCTTTTTAATCACCCGAAAAACTCTAGTTGTTAACTCTTTCTAGCATATTCGGGGATGTTTTTGAAAGTCCTTTTACGTTCGTTTTATTTCCTTTAAAACTTCTTCCTTCAGTCACTTTACAAAGTGCCAAATCCCTTTTTTTTTCAGGCGGTAAAAGCTAATTATAGCTGAATCGGTTTTCTGTCTAAGTAGAAAATTTTTACAATTTGGCGAGGTGTAGAGCGGGATTTCAAGAGACGTTGGGCACTCGAAAAAAGACTTCCGACCGCTGCATTTGCAAGGAACCAGTACTCTAAGTAAAGTGTTTTGAATCGCAGCACTGGATACAAAATTAAACTTCTTCATAAGGCTCCTTTTAAACTGAAGCCCCATTAATCATTAACAATCTCCGAGTCTCTAAAACGATCGTCAGCTGCTGAATTCTCCCATTGCATAGCGTTATGTAGCTAAACATTGTCACCAGACGATCAATATGGATTTTACAGAAGTTTTGTTGTTTAAAACTTTGCAACCCGATGTTAGTCCCAATCGATACGTTTCTCAGCCGATATCTCTCGGCTTCGAAAATCTCGGTCGTTACGCGAATTTTAATTATTAAAATTGCATTAACCCAATCGAAGATTTTTTCCTTTTTTTTCGAGAAGTGCCAAGCATCGCAACGCTCTCCGCAATCAGCGATGAGGAAAAACTTTTCGCTCCAAATTCTGCGGTTGCTACCGTACGGAAAGAGGAGGCAAAAGGGAGCGAAACGGGTGCAAATTGCGGGGCAGAATTCCCGTTGCGTGGCCTCGTAAAATGTTTAAATGTACAAAATGATAAAGCTTAATGAAATGTTTTTTTTGCGTTACGACTTTGTACGGCTCCTAAATTATTTTTTATTGATTTTCCGGAAATATTACGGCTCCGTATGAAAGGTGCAGAAAGGTTTCGTTGGTTTTTACGAATGGCGTTGAGGAAACCCGGGAGGCGTCTCGCTTTGCGCGGTTTCCTCCGGGACATGGCTCACAGGTCTCCGTGAAAAGCGCAAAGCGTACTGAGGTGGAAAACTTCTGGACGAAAACCAAGGATTCTGCATGTAGTTCCGGTTGAGTGAAATGATGTTTCAAAATTTATGTTCCATCCCGGAAATTCCATTTCTTCGGAGGAGTGGCTGGAGCTGGAAGAATCAAAAAAACCGAGGCAAAGGAAACTTTTCCGTTGAGTAAACCTTTCCTGTAGAGCAAAGAGTTTAGTCAAGTGATGCGGATGTTTAATTGCATCATGAGTCGGTTTAATTGAGCATAAGTAACTCCTTCCGTGGTTAGAAGTGCTTCGGGGGTGGGTTCCTGGTTCCTTGTGCACGGAGCGGGAAAACTATCGATGGAAAAAGATAAATGTTCGTCGGATTTTTCGCCACGAACCTTATACTGAAGATCCTAAAGCGAAGGGATCGAGGGTTTTTACCTATATCGCCCCATCCTTTTTTTCGTGAACGCTACTCTGGAAAAAGAATTTACTAAAATATGGCAATCTAATCATTTCAATTACTTGTTTGACTGAGTTTTCAAAATTCAAAAGAGTAAAAATTCATCTACACGATGAATTAAAATACTCGTGTTATTAGAGAGGGTGAATAAATCCTAAATCTGAATTTTCACCTCAATGACTAGATATTCAATCGTTTTTGCAATTTATTTTTAACTCATGCTGTTGATTTCCATGAAGGATCCAGCACTCTTTCCCACTTAACTGCACATGAAAAGCTTCGTTCAAGTTCTGCTCAGAATACTATGAATATATTAATTATCTGCAAGTAAAAGTTACCATCAATAATTAACAATAACTTTTTTCATTTTTGAAGAATGATAACCCGTTCATAAAAGAAAAAAAAGTTTTTTTTTATAATTATGCATTCAAATATATTATTAAAGTTTTATAATTTCGACGCGAGCAGGCAAATTTATATCGATTGTTCAATGCTCACTTAAATCATTATGTTTCCAATTTTTTACGACACGCAATATTTTCCTTAATTTCTTATGTCGACAATTTTTTATAGGAGCACGTTTTTTGATAATTGAGTCGTTTTCGTAATTTGTCAATATATTACAATACTAATTTATGTACGTTTGTATGTAACGAACCTACTTATTTTACCACTTAAAAAGCATTGATACTCGTAGTTTTTTGTAGATTTTAAAATACTATGCCGGCCGTTAATTAGAATCATTATTTCTGTTTTTCTATAATAGTTTGCATTATACAGGTAAATGCCGATAAATTTAACATTTATATTCTCGTTGTTATAATTTGTGAAATGCTCTTATAATATATCATTTAGTTAATTATTAAAGCATTTTTGATATATTTTCCCCATTATTTCACTATTTATGTACATGAGTATTATTAGTTATATTTATCATACATTGCCCTCTGCATTCACTGAACGGCTGAGGAAAATTTTGGATTTTTCTTTCGGTTTTCGTTATTTGGCAATACCAGTTACTCCTTAAGCATATAAGTATAAATCTCCGTCTTACTCATATATTTTGGATACTTAAAGAGGTACAACTGCAGGCGGTTATTCAAGCATCGCGCCAATTTTCCGGCTCCTCCGTCGCTAGTGAATGACCGAACCGACAATTCGCAGGACCGTGGATTCGCGAGGAGGTGCAGGACAAGAAGAACGCAGAAAAAGGCAGAGGAAGAACGCCGCCGAGTTGATTTGATTGTAAATCTGCGGATTATCGCTCGAATGAAGTGTTCTCCTTTTCGCTGTCGATACCTCACATCCCGTGTGTCCTCTTCCGCGCTTTGCTGCGTTACAATTTCCCGAATTGTTTCCTTCGGTTCAGTTCAATCGGGCGACCGTCCGGAAACCAGGCGAAACGACTGAAAAATCGGCGTGCCATCGTTTCTCGTCTCCGATTATGTTAAAAATCAGAAACAATGTGAATAATGCATTAATACGTACCGAATGCGTAAGTTGTATTTAAAACATGTACATATATAACATATGCTAGAGTGGATTGTTTATTTGTCAAAAGAAAGAAGAAAAAAAATCAATGTTGGTAATTCAATTGTCCAATGATGGCAGGGGACTTATTTCGATTTCTTTTCATGAATCCTACAACATGAGTGTATATGACGTGAGGCAAATATGCCGAGAAAATAAAAATGGCAATGGTGGTGAAATGTGTATTTAATGGAGTATTCAAAGATCAGGAAAAGAAACCAAAGCTCGAATGTGAAGATGAGGGAAGCTGGGGAGATGAAAAAAGTAGTAAAAAAAGCAAGGAATAAAAAGAGAAAGAAAAATGGGAACCTAAATGATAAGACGGAAAGGAAAGGAAAAAAAGCTTTCAATGCAAGTTACCAAGAAAGTCAATTTCATCATTCTAAAAAATGAAACTCTTCTCTTGGGAGAAGGGAAGCACCGTAAATAAATATTGCTTGGGGCTCAGCATACCTTCCAGCCCGCTCCAGTTATAGATATAATTCGAAGTTAGAATTCGAATCTGAAAAATTCGTTTTCAGTAAAAATATCGTTTTCACATGCTGTTCACCCCTTCGCATAGCAATATCCGTAAGTTCCCAAACCGACTAATGGTCCATCGGCTGGAATTCCGTTTTTGCGGCTGAAAAAGCGAATTTTTTACGATGAGTAAAAAGATACGCAGCGATGAAAAAATGGAAACTTCTCACTAATGAAATTTCTCGCCGATGCGTTTAAATCAACGCTTTGATGCAAATCAACCCTAGCAATGGCTTTGAAAGCTAAAGAATTTGGCGGCGAGAATGTGAAGAAATCCTTTTTATGGACCTTTCGGCAAATCTTGGCATGTGCTCATCTCCAGATCATTAAATTCAGGAACGACAAATTTTTTTTTTTCTCATATTCCCAGATGAATAAATCGCTTTATTAAGCAGATTTGGATCTTAGAGAAATCCCATCATATTATCCCTTTAAGAAAAAAATTATGCGGCATACGAATTCTGCAAATAATGTAACTCTATAACAGACGAAAAGCCATTATCCCGTGGCCCAGGGAAACCACCAAAGTTGAGGGATCGGTTATGTAGCCGAAAAGATCATCTTGAATTTCTGCCGAAGATGTTCATTCAAGTGTTTGTATTATTCGTTCGTCGATCGGAAAAATCGAATATAAAGAATAATCGGAGGTGATTTGCGACTATTTTTTGATGTAAAAGAAATAGTTGAAAGGTTTCTTATAATGGAAAAGAGTTTCACAAGGCGAACTGATAGATTGAAAAAAAATACATAGGGGCAGCGAAGAAGACGAAAAAACCATGTCGCTCGCATGTACATATATGTGAATTCGAGAAATAACATTATTAAAATACTGCAGAAACATGTCACCGATCTTGTTATTCAAACGAAATGGTCAGTCCGAAAATAGAAATTAGCGAATAATTTTCGAGAGTTGTTGTTCGTCAGCGAAAAGGAGGTTTTATCCGATGAATTGGATAGATTAAATCTTAACTTTCTTAGAAGTTTACGTGATTATACCATGAATTTGGCGGTATAAATGCTAAGAAGAGGTTCAAATTGGAAATCATTTGATTTATTGCCACTCTCGAGCCAGCTAATCTCATGGATACCGAATTGAATTTGTAACTAACCCAATTAGAAATGAAAACGAATGGAACCTACAATAGCAATCATAAAAATTTAGCTCAATCTCTTCAAAATTTAGTGGAAAATATATGCGATTAATAGAGAAAACGATGGTGCAGCATTGATTATTTTATAATACGAAGAATTTCTTATAAAACGGTTCAGAATGGCTGAGGCAAAACTTATTCGAGTTCATTCATTATCTTTTTGAAAAATTTACTAAAATTTGTCCAAATTCGATAGAAACAATGAGGTCGAAATAAGCACGATAACAAACCCGTAATCATGTTAATGACCATGGGAAAGTTCCTTCGGGCACCAATTTATGTTTACATATTGCAGTTAAAATGTTCCCGCAGGAAAAAATTATTATTACAGGGAGGTGAAACCACGAGGAAAAGATCAATATTGTACCATAATTTGAACACAATTCAAAATTTTAGCTTTTTTGAAATTCTGAACAATTTGAAATAAATATTTATGCCTTGAAATTTTTTCTGCTCATCCTTTTTTTTATTCCCAATGGATGAAGAATTTTGCAAAAGCCCAAGAGAGACCAACTTTCAGTTAAATTTCTGGCTACTTTCTTGTTCACATCTACATTCTCTAAAGTTATCGCTGTTATAAAATTTAATTTCCCTCGGAATATGGGAACCATTTCATTTAATTTTTGTAAACTTGTGCATTGGACGCGACGGAAAAAAAAATACATTTTATTTTACTACTTTTGGATGCAAAGCAAAAATAGAGATTTTCCTAATGCAAGATATATATATATTTTTTTCCATTTTATAGTTTATTTCTTATATTAAAACAAATTTCGTCCAAACCATGATTATTGATCACTTATGTTTTTCATTGAATTCTTGTTCAAAACTTGTGGGTTTTGAGCTTTTTCGATTTTTTGTTTTGAGCTGGAAGATTTTTCGACAAAAAAAATTTAATAAATCCGTAATAATAAAATAATTTGGCAATGATTTGTCTATCTGGCAAGAAAAATGAATAAAGGATAGCTTCGAGGGGTTGATGGCTTAAAACAATCAAGTTTCACGAATGACATTGACACATTGATCGTTATTAGTGGTTGAATTCTGATTCTTGATGCCTTCGTTTGGGACTGTTGTCGATTATGGAATATTCATAACATTTCATGACCGATGATGCTCATTTGCTTCTAACTGTGACTTGCACTAAGCATGAAAAAAATTCTTTTTCTCCCTTTTCAAATTTGTTATTCGAACTGCTTCCGCTCATACGTTTATATTATGATCATGCACGCAACTGGGAAATAAAAGAATCCTGGTAGTTTTGTGCCCCTCACCATGAAGCGTATAATTTCCATTAAATTGTGATATTTTTTGGACTTTTTTTTTACGCGAGTGCGAATACCTTTTCATTCTTTTTATAAAAACTAAAAAAATTCCTAAATCTCAAAAAGTAAAATATACTTTTACTTATACTACAAAAAATAAAACTGCTAAAATAAAGGTGAAACAATCTCAACAAGCAATAAAAAAATTTTTCATTCCTCTATACTCTGTTTTTTATGCAAAATTTTAATTTTTGCTGTAATTACACAATTAGGTGAAAGAAAAGCAAATTTTATTGTTAAATTTATATATTTGATTTTGTAATTTTCTTACCCCCTTTGTGCGATATTTGCTTACCTTTTAAAAAAATTTTCGTAAAATGTATATGTTTTAAACTACATGCATTTACATGTGTACACTATTTATAATTTACATAACTTAGTTTATCAGTAAATGTACATAAATTTTATACTCTTGTTCTTTTTTTGGATTAATCTATGTCGTGTTATTACTGACGTCGTTATCGCTGTGGTCACGATGTTTCATTATATAAAAATCGAATAATGCACTGAAAATACTAACTTCAAAATATTAACTAGGAACCTCACTTAACAGGTAAACATTCGGAAATTTGCATGGCAATAATACTTGTTAAGAGAAGCACATGAAATTAAGTAAAATGAGTTTGGGAAGCATGCAAAAGTGACTGTGATGAAGAAAATTTAGAACGGCACAGAATATTTTTATCTGATCAGTCAAACCACATGCCGCAACAGAACCTTATATCCTCTTAATTGTCATAACCCGGAATTTACGTCTACGGCGAGATAAACTCGTAAATCATTTAAATTTCTCCGTTTTTAATGTCATGCGCCTTCTTTGTCACTATCAAACCCAATTTATCTGAAATTTAAGATTCAGTTATCCGAAGACAGCGATCGAAAGATGGCGAAAAACGAATTTTAATTGATTTTTTTTTCTTTTAGTCTTCCGAGATGAAAATATTAAGTCGAGATATATATCGAAAATAAAAGTTAAAAATAAATTTTTCTGGTATGAAATTCAGATGCTCAGACTCGCAAGCTAAACAGAGTAAAAATTTTCCGTGACCATTCATCGAAGAGCGGTGAAGGCGAAACTTTTGGATGAGGCATTGTTAACTTTTGCATGTAACACGAAACCATTTTCGAAAAGTGAAAAGCAGAAGGTGGGAGATCAATCTAAATAATTTGGGCCAGGGAGTCGGGTTACGTATTAATAAATTATAAAATAAAAATGCAACAGTTGGCCAAATGACATTCAAACAAGTTTTTTTTCCATCCATTTTCGTTTGGTAATTTTTATTATTATTAGCAAAAGTAGTGCAGAAAAAGCTTTTTTGGAACTTGTAAGGAAATTATTTTTCAGTTCCGAATTTCTCAGTTCCACTGTCCAACCCCTAATGCTTAGACATTAAGCGAGACTTAGCTAGGATATGTTGCGAATGTAAAAAAAAAATAAAAGGATTCTTTCGGTAATTTTGATGTAATTCCAGAGGCTCCTGATCAAAGTGCGTGTGAAGGATTGAGATCAATGGGAAAAAACGAAATTCTGGAAAAAGATTACAGTTTTCCAATGATTTTCGATCTCATTATCGATGAGAGAAAAAAAGATTTTCGCGGGACGGATTCCATCGAAGTAAACCAAACAAGAAGTCGAACTGATTCCAACACGGGAAGATGAAAAAGTTTTTCATTTCCATATTTTTTCCTTTTTTTTTTAAAGGCCCCTCCTTCATCAGCATCGAACGAAATCCCGGAATATTCTTGTACTTTTGGAGAGGAAAATCAACTGCTACTGCTTCATATTTTTATACTTTTTCCTTTGACCCCTATCTCTCTCGAAACAAAGATATCGATATACATTTATTTACATAAATTTCAACGTTTGGAATTTTTAAAAATCACGGAAAGCCTCGAGACTTCAAATTATTATCCATGTCATTGAAACATGTTTCTTTTTTTTTTTTTTTACATTAAAGATAATTTTCCCTTAATATTGCATATTAACACTTCGCCAATAATGAGAAAAAGGAATGCTGGAGTAGCCACATTTAAAAATCCTTAAACCTTCTTCCAGTAAACGCCAACTGAATTATGTAATTCTTTCATCTGAATTCATACATTCAGATATAAAGCCAGTTCGGCAAAGTTTTATTTTGTTACATTGGAGCAAAGTATCTCTCTCTTCAAAAAATAAATTTCGAAACAGCAAAACTCTGATCCTTTTTACAGTTTTTCCCCCGGTAATAACATATCGTGAATGATGAAAATAAAAAAAATTCCATTTTTCACGTGGGTTTTTCGTAAGTACAACTCTTATTATCTGTTTGAACATAAGAAGGAGGAAGGAAAAGAAATGTTTTTCGACGATAATTCGGATCTTGATTCGTATCGCAAAGAAGTTTTGGTGTCAGCAGAAAATAACTGACATTAAGCTCGATTTCAACACTGGAAAATCGTATAAAATCACGAAAAGCTCGCGCTATAATGTCGGATTTGTATGAGGATATGTAATTTCATGATGACCGAGACTCTTTCTGCAGAAATGGGATTGTTTCATAGTTTTCAGATGGAAAAAGAATATCTTCCGAGTCATGGAAGCCAAATCTAGCTCCTAAATTTAATAAATCGAAAAACTCCTTCAGAGATTATCTCAACGAACTTACCTAAACTGGATTTCATATAGCTTTCAGGTACAGCATTGACGAAATAAATCATTTTCTGAGACGTTCCATGTAATGATTAATATCTGAGAAGTCAATTCTCTGATGAAATTTTAATTCTTTTTTTTTTCTATCCGTGTCATATATTTTACAAAAGATTGGGAGTCTTAAGAATAATTTATTAATATGAAAGTTGTAAAAAGATTACGCAATTCATCATGCTTAATGTTTTTATTAGGATTTGTTAGAAATATATAAATAAAAGGTTATACGAAGTTTTTGATGGATATTCATAGCCTTCATTCATTAGCCTTCAGTTCATAGCCTTTCAGGATCACATAAATTGATATCATTAATGCCAATGCATGATTCTCCGCTTCAAGAAAAATCTGAAGACATTTCCCTATCATTCTGAATCATTCTGAAGTTTTCACATTTTATAGAAAGTGTAAATGGTATCTGTATCAACATTAAAGTACCACATTTTAGTCAAAAACATGGCGGATCATGATATACGATTGGCCGTGAATGTAGTTATTCATAAAAGCAATGCAAGCGAAAGTTGAATCTTGTCATTTATTTGGTGAAATTTGTTTTACAACTGGAAAACGAACCGTGAGCGATTATAAATTTAAATGAAGGCAAAGCACGCTGGGAAGTAACAAAAGACGGGGATAAAATGTTAAGTTCACCTTTTATATATTTTCATATATATTTTTCGAAGAACACCGTAAACTTTATTATTACTTAGGTCGACCGAGCCTGAATTATTTTCTTTTCATTTCTTTATTATTGTTTTTTAACCTGAATATTTTCAGTTATTAAGCGTTCATCCCCTGAAACTCCAAATATTCTTAAATTTTTCCTTTTGCCATATGTGCAAAGAATGAGTTCCGATTTACATTCTCCTTGGAGGAAATGATTAAAAATCATATGTGATTTACCAGCATCGAAAAACTGGGTTTTAAAATTCGAACGATTAGACATCCATATTACGGAAGAATGATTGTTAAGGTTGTGATTAATAAATTTAAATATTCATTTTTGATTAGCTAAGGAACATATGTTATGGACTAATCCATCCGACTGAATTTTAAAACACGAATAAATGAATGTGTAAAAAGGGCGATACGTACAAGCAGGTTGTAAATTAGATAAAATTTATGAATGTTTCGATTCAAAATAAATCAGATCCGTACTTAAATTCAATATTTGTTTAGAATCCGGTTAATCTCTTAAAAAGAAATCGGAAGCTTAATCCAGATTGCTTTTTATGTATGTGCCACTGTTTATGCTTACATTTTTTTCTCTTTATATTCTCGTTTCAAAGCGGGATCATTCAAACTTCATTTACTTATTCAAATTGAGGGTATATCCTGAAAAAAAATATTTGGATAGAAATCTGTGTTTTATGCTAAAATAAAGGAAATGTAGAAGACGAAGAGCAATGCCTGAGGATATTATCTGAGCATTGTCTGCATCATATGAGAAACTTCGAAAAGTATTATTATTTTGATATGAAAACTTCAGAAGACAAAATTCAGAAAAAATGAATTTTAAAATGTAGAATAAATTAAACTTGTTTTAAGAATTTAAAAGCATCACTGATGATACGAATACATAACTGGATTCAGTCAAAACGAAAAAGGAGAATCTCCATTAATGATGTGAAGCTAAGTCAGCGTGATTATCAAGTCTTGAAAGAACTGCCGAATAAGTATTTGATTGTACAAAGAATCAAAATCAGAGCATATTCAATATTTTCTTTTAAAATGTCGGTATTTTATTTTTCTAAAGAGAGTCAAAGGAACCGAATTTGATAAAGCTATTGAGGTGTTATCATTGCAATTTCGTATAGTGTATTAGGAACAGTTAAAGTTTTTGGAACTTCGGTGCCAACTTGCCAATGAAATAGTGAGAATATGACAACAAGCTATAACTTGATAAAATTAACTAACAGTAAATACTCAGACAATTATATTTATAATTAGTCCACTTAAAACAAGATTTTATCTTAGGAAGCATAAAAAATTACTTTAAACTTTATACAATACATAATTGTGCGTTCATTCGGGTACTCAAAAAGAAAATAGGAAAATTAAATCTTTCTTGTCGACAGTATTTCACATTTTATATTACCATATAATGAATGAAGGATTTGGGTGATGTGAATGAAATTTATAGTAGAAATGACAAAAAAAGATCCGCTTTATGTTTGCCTTCTCTTTATGAGGTTTTTTCCCTAACATCATAGCATAAAGATAATAGTTCGAAATCGGGGGCCATTTTCCCAAAATGCCTGAAGAAATGATAGATTTAGATAATCCCCTACGTTAGCCAACGGTTTAATAATGCTTACAAAATTTCCAACATTAAGCAATCAATTAAGTACGAGGATTTGTTTCATGAAAGTGGTTTTGAGACAGGAATTTTAACTGTGAGATCGTGACAATAGAATAAAAACGGCAAAATTTAATATTTTTCCCTCAATAATCACCGTCGGTTTCAAATAACATTTCCATATAGAAAAAAAACTAATCAATTCCCTATTTTTATGAGTTCTGGTGCTGTCAATGCCTATTTTCTTCATTTCCTCTTCTCTTCTCTTCACGCTAACAATAATTTCAAAAATAATTATAGATCTTCGCAGGAAATATGGTTTTAAAAATGAAAATTTATATTTTGATAGTCAAGGAACTAATAATTAGGTATGTCAACAAAATTCAGCCTTATTATGGAGGACACGAAGCAGATGAACATAAAAGAAACGAATCTACTTATATATATATATATATATAAATGGCTATTTCCCGAGGGATGGGGATGGAAGCAAATGAATTTAGAACTTCCTTATGCAAGGAGTTATGGACACAAAGCTTTTAAAGAAAAGTTTTACTAATATATGTACACATAAAAATATAAGTATCTAAGAGATTGCAGATTTTACATTTTTCAATTACAAAATTAAATTACGATTTAATATAAAAAAAAACTAAATTCATTAAAGTTATATGGTTGTAATTTAATATCTTTATAAGTTTTTATTCATATTTCACAAGAAACACTATCTGTTTATTTAGCTTTAATATTATTATATAATATCTGTCCAATAAAGTGACGGATAATCAAGTCGCTTTGTATGTTCGATCTCAGATCCATTAATTTATCAATAAAATGAAGCATTTATCTGTAGTGAAGCAGGATAAAAATTTATGACCTGATTTTTTTATATCATAGGGGATCACTATTAGTTTTTTCTGAGTTTTTATCAACTGGTAAAATGCGCATAAATGTATTTCTCTAAAAAAAATTTACTGTTAGCTAAGAAACTTTTTGCAGACAAAATAGTCAGGATCAGACTCTATATGAATGAAGTCAATCATTATTAAGAATTGACGCATCTTCTCCGTATCAATCAAACATCTGAATCTGGACTTCATCTAATATTCGATTTATAGACCTTCTTCACTCTCTTCACCGTAGAAACATATGAAAATTAATCTCTATTACATTTCGAGTAGTCAATATTTTACTTTTTTTTGTATATGATTCACAGTAATAAAATAATTGGATAAAATTGAAATAGTAATGTGGAGGCTACAACTTAAAATTTATTGCTGGCAATAATATTTGAAATTTTCATATAAATAAAAATAATGTGACAAAAGAAAAAATTTTTTTTTATTTTATTATTTATAAATATTTTATATTCTAATAATTTAATTTTTATTTTCTATAAT